>JBBPJP010000659.1:0-17239 GCA_038088775.1 Boletus barrowsii | reverse complement strand
AGCTGCCGCGGTCTCATCCACGCTGCCGCCTCAACGGTCAAGTTAAATTTACTGCACACTGCCATTCTATTCGCTCATGGGTTGCTGTGCCTCGCACTCGTTTCACATGTAGACGGTGTTGATAAACCCGTGTAGCCACCTCCGGGCCTGACGGTTCGTGTATCTAAACTTGAGGACAACGCAGGGCCGACATCAGCCTGGATGCTGAAATGCCCACTTTGTTGTTCAACTGGGAGTGGTTTGTAATTTGCCAAGTTCATTTGGATGGACACGCAGATCCAATTCGTGTACATCGATCAGGCTGTTCAACGAGGGTCGTATCAATACCTTATCGCACTTGCCTGATAGTGATGGCAGGTTAAAATGGACGCGTGGTTGGTTCCCACAAGTCACTGTAAGTCTGTAACATTTTCACCATATACTGTAGGCTATAACTTTTGCCGCCTTTTAGTTACCGTCATCAGTTGTCTTTCCCATCAACACCACCAATTTAGCATCGCCCATAGTAGTATGCATATCCAACATTTTTTGCGGTAGAAGGTCAAGATCTATTCTAGGTCTCAGTATTATTTAGAAGCACCCTTGAGGGCATTGTCGCGCTGCCCCTGAGAAACGACCGCCAGGGGCTTGGGAATGAAGATACGATTCAGGATATTCCTGGCGCTGCGCACTACCGTGCCACCACGCCTTCTCCTCACAGAAATCTTCATGGACATTAGTTTCAATCCGCATTTGAATCATGCGTCTCCTTGTGCGGAGCGTGTCACAGACTACTACCGTGGTTGGTGTCCTGGCTAGGAATCAGTGACCCCTTATATATCCCTCTCCTTCCATATCCATTCATCATCTCCGTGTGCGTCCGGTGCATATTGTCCCATCTACTGGACTCACATCATCATCACGGTGGATGTCCTCCAATGAGCAGGCGACTGTCCGTTAGTGACGTGACATCACGGGACGTCCGAGGAGCCGCGTCACGACGAGTACAAGCGTCTCCCTGCGTTTGATCTCCTCCTTTGACGCGAAGCACAGGTGTTCGTTGCCTGCACTCTGCAGAGAACGCGGCTAGATACCTCAGGTCCGATCAACAGTGATCGCTCCATCAAGGATGGCGACGACATGGTCCGTCTCGCTTCGGGTCTGTTCCTGTGAGTGAGCGACAACACGAGGAGCTCAGATGAGATGGTTAATGATCTTAGGGAAGGGAATTCAGTAGTTATTTTCTGAAAGTGATGATACTCTTCCTGTCGGTTAACTTTACCCCTTTTCGCTTAGGTGGCAGTGCATTCCCACGAATGAGACTGATCGTGGTATGAATCAAACCGACTTGAAGACGACCAGGAACCATGATAGTCGCGAGCAAATCTGCGGTGAGCCCGGTCGTTTGGTTATGCGGTCTTTCTGTGCTTACAATGTTGCCAACTACGTCACAGCGTCGGGATGCAGCTGGCTGCGCGGATCCAAGCGCAGTGGCGATTTTTTCCAAGCTCGTTTCCACCCCTTACAAGTCAGCCCCAATGACACCCATTGCACGCAGTGTCTCCCGCGAGTCGTGGTATACAGGACCCCATTATCTCCCTACTGAAATCATTCGGATGATCTTCCAATTCATGTTCGAATCCTGCATTAACTGCGTCCACGGTGATACTCCGATGTGGGTTGACGAGGATCCACTTTCTCCATCTCTCTTCCCATACGCACCCGCGTGCGTATGCCTCCGGTGGTTCCGGATCTTGAAAATGGTTCCCATGTACTGGACACGCCTCGTCGTCGCAGTAGACTCTCTCAGTCTCGCAACATCATTGCATGCAGCTCGTATCGCACTCGAGTGGGCAGGCGATCGACCCTTGAAGGTCAGCGTGACGAGGCATGATGGCACGTCTGAGACGGACGACTCGGAACACGCAGGTGTGGGTCGTGCCATGGAATTTCTCCGTCCACACATCTGGAATATTTGGTCACTATCGTTCAATGTAGAGTATAGTTCGTCGATACCTGCGCTCTGGAGGGAGCGTGGATGCGCCGGACATCTCAAGGTGCTCACACTGCAAGGTCGTTCCGACGCCGGCCGCGTCTCTCTATCACCTACTTGGCTACCTGCCGGAAACTGCCATGAATTTGATGGGAGACTCAAGGTTCCGCACCTTGAAAAAGCTACCTTCGGTGGTCACTTTTTCAAGAACCCTCTGATGGCCCATCCCCGTCTCGCGAGCTGGTTTAGACATATAACCTCTTTAACCATTCGTGGTGACGCTCCCTCTGGCAGAGATACCTTCTCTTTGACCAAGTTCTTATCGATGGTGAACAATTTTCCATCGGTCCTCGAGTTGACGGTTGAGGACATTCATTTCGATGACAGTCTACCATATCCAATTCTAATCACACTCAGACCTGGTGTTCTCTGCCTTCGCAGGATTACTGGCAGAACAGCCCTGCGAGACATTCTCTCTGTCCTACGCGCTCGCGTGGGAAGCAGCTCACGGACAAACATCACCATCTCGGACTGCACCGTCGACGGTTTTCGAGAAACCGGTTCATATCTCAACCCAAATTTTTCGTTTACCAACCTGACGCTTGCGTCCATGGGTCCGCGCGCGACGATCGAAGACCTTGTCTACCGATGGGACGGAGAGCAACTCTCTGTGATCGACTGTCCGAGCATGGCTCGCGCCTTTCTCGACAGATTGCAAGCTGCTCCTACGTGCCTGTCCCAACTCCGGATTGTCGATTGCGACCACTTTAACGCGGGGGATGTGATTGCATTGGTGCAGTCCCGAGAAACCCAAGCAGCGTTTGTGTCGCTGCTAGGTGGTGCTGACGATGATACGTTTACGGCGCTGGCAGAGCTGTGTGTCACGGGACGTGGTCCCCCCATTAGCACGAAACGAGCGCGGTGGCTGGCGGACCATGTGGTGGCGTTTTCTTGGGATACAGTTGCCAGAGATGGGTTACGATATGTGTGGGATGGATCCAGTGGGAGGTTGGTGATGGTGCCTGCGAATCTCTCTTGATGAGGTACGTTTGAATTGGCTCTGCGATTGGTCGTCAAGTTTGGAGGCTCACTGCCATCTGTAGCGGTAGCTAAGCTGGAAGGGGCCAACATTGCAACTAAGCTGCCCTGTACCCCCTCCAAGATTGGCGGACTGGCGGCGCGATATCGACTTTGCCTGTGGCAGCGTCCGCAGTGCGATCTGATATCCAATTTCGAATACTTGTTCCGCCGCTTCGCCCCGAACAGTCCAACATGTGTTTCGGAGACCAGGGTGGAGCTGATGCAAGCGAGCGTGGTGGGTGCGCGGGTGGAAGTGGACATCTGGATTGAAGGGCGATCAGAGACAGACATATTCTACTTTGCAGCGTCTGACAAGTTCTGTCATGAATCGCTTGTACAATTAAACGATGGGGTTTTATCAAGGGTGACACTGCGGCTTTTCTCTTTACAACCGTCATCCTCGACCAGCCTCCATTTCAATGTCCAGGACGTCGTCGTCGAGGATGTCTCTACCGGCCGTGCTCGCCAAGCCGGTCGAGTGTTTGCTCATCGACAACTTTGACTCGTTCACCTGGAATCTCTATCAGCAACTCAGTCTCCTGGGTGCCAACGTCACTGTGATTCGAAACGATGCGATACCCGCTGCAGCCCTGCCGCAGCTCGACATCAAGTCTCTCATCATCTCGCCCGGCCCAGGTCACCCTACAACTGATTCGGGCATCTCTCGCGATGCTATTCGGTACTTCACCGGCAAGGTCCCCGTGCTCGGGGTCTGCATGGGCCTCGAGTGCATCGTCGACGTCTACGGCGGTACGATCGCGTTCGTCTACTCTTTCTTTTATAGACATGCGTGCGCTGATGCTGTCCAAACGAACAGCTTCGCAGGGGAGATCAAGCATGGCAAGCTCAGTCCCATCCGACACGACAGCCGAGGTTGCTTCAAAGGTATCCCACAAGGCATCCTCTCCACGCGCTACCACTCCCTCAGTGCTTCTCTTAAATCCCTACCCAAGCAGCTCATGGTCACTTGTGTGACCGAAGAGAGTGGCGTCATCATGGGCGTCCGTCATCGCGAGTTCGTCCTTGAAGCCGTCCAATACCACCCCGAAAGCATCCTCTCTGAAGGCGGTGACGCCTTTCTACGCAATTTTCTAAGTCTCAAGGGCGGTACCTGGGAAGAAAACCCAGAGACGCTCGTCCTCGATAACGCGCTCCCGCCCTTCCCCTATGATGCACTCGACCCTAAAGTCGAGAACGCAACTGAGCTGAAGACCAAAGTACCCTCCATTCTCGAACGCATCTATGCACAGCGCCTCAAGGACGTGGAGCATGCCAAGGGTCTCCCCGGTGCTTCGTCTCGCGACCTCGATGCCTACCTTACCCTCCACCTCGCCCCGCCACTCGTCCCTCTCGTCGCGCGGCTCAAAGCCAGATCGCCCGCACTCATGGCCGAGATCAAGCGCGCGAGCCCGTCCAAGGGCGACATCGCACCCAACGCCAACGCGGCACACCAAGCACTTGCCTATGCCCTCGCCGGCGCAGCCGTCATCTCCGTCCTCACCGAGCCCACCTGGTTCAAAGGTACCCTCCTCGACATGCGGCTCGCCCGTCAAGCCATCGACTCCCTCCCGAACCGCCCCGCCATCCTCCGCAAAGACTTCATCCTCGACGAGTATCAGATCGCAGAGGCCCGTTTGTGGGGCGCCGACACGGTCCTCCTCATCGTCGCCATGCTCCCATCCGTGCGCCTCCACGCATTGTACGCCTACTCTGTCTCGCTGGGGATAGAGCCCCTTGTCGAGGTGCACACTACGGACGAGATGTGCGTCGCGCTCGAGCTGGGCGCCAAGGTCATTGGGGTGAATAACCGCAACCTGCACGATTTCAACGTCGACATGGGTACTACGAGCCGGCTGGCGGATATGGCGCGCGGGGATGTCGTTATCTGCGCGCTCAGTGGGATTAGCGGGCCCGAGGACGTGCGGGGATACGCCAAGCAGGGCGTTGGCGCGGTGCTAGTCGGCGAGGCACTGATGCGAGCTGAGGACCCGCGAGTCTTTATCCACCACTTGCTGGATTGGCCGTTGCCGGAGCAAGAGAAGGAGGATGGTCAAGTGTTGGCCAAGATATGTGGGATTACGAGCGTAGAGGACGCGCTGGTCGCAGCTGAAGCGGGTGCGGATCTACTGGGCTTCATCTTTGTACCGTCGAGCAAGCGGTACATTTCTGTGGATGTTGCACGATCGATCGCGAGTGCTATCCACGCTTTCCGGTCCTCCTCGAACACACCTCCAGGCGAGGAGGTAAACACTGACTCGGAGGAGAAAACAGAAGCGGAAGCAGAAGCAGACAAGGAAACAGAAACAGAGAAGACAGAAACAGAGGTGGAGGCAGAAAAGGTGGCAGAGGAGGGAGAGAAAGAGACAGAAATGGGGATGGGGATGGAAACCGAGGGTAAGACGGGAGCAAAAGCTCAAGCGGCGGTAGGCCAACACGTCGGGAACGCACCCTGGTTCGTGACCCACGCACGCCGCCTCGAACGTACGCTCGCGAACCGTCGCCCGTTGCTCGTGGGCGTGTTTCAAAACGCACCGCTCCACGTCGTACAAGAGACCGTTGCGCGTGTGGAATTGGATCTCGTGCAACTGCACGGGTCTGAGCCAATCGAGTGGGCACGTTTCGTCGGCGTGCCTGTCGTGCGCGCGTTCCATGTCAGCGCCGGCGCTGCCACCGGGGATACCAAAGGGGTCGTAGCAAAGGCGGACGGTCTGCAAGACGTGACGCGCCCTGGGCTGCACGCATTCGTGTTGCTGGATGCACAGCGAAGCGACGGGCTGAGTGGGGGGAGTGGCAAAACGCTCGATTGGACACGTACACGGACACTGGTGGATGCGGGTGAACTGGATGGCAGGAAGGAGGCGGGCCGTGTGAATGGCCATAGCGAGGACCACCGGCACAATCAGGGACCCAAAACCGAAAGCGGTGAGGAACGTGGTGGAAAAGAGGGTGGAACAGATGGAAATGATGCAAGCCTGGATACCCCTCGTCATGCGCGCATGCCTATCGTCCTTGCTGGCGGATTGACGCCGGCGAATGTCGCCGAGGCCATTGCACGAGTGCGGCCGTGGGCGGTGGATGTGTGCGGGGGCGTTGAGCTGGCGGATGGAACGGGCAAGGATGCAGAAAAGGTCAGGGCATTTGTGCAGGCGGTCAAGGCGCCCGTGTCTGCCAGAGAGGCGAAATGAAAGAGACGTGTGCTAGTTGAGAAGGAAAAATCTAAGCAGCGGAGGTTGTTTTCTTGGATGTACTAAAAGATGTGCTATGATCCTGGTGTGAATTTTTTTTTTGGTTCCAACCTTCGACCACATGTCGCATTTTCACTCGAAGGCCTTGCAGCCATCTTCTTTGGGTCAGGCTGAGCCTAGGCGCTGCCACTGGCACAGTGACTGGAGAGAATTTGTAACGTCTGCCAACTTGGCAAGCTCGGGCAGCCGCCAGGCCACCTGTCAATCATGCCACCTTAGCGAGGCGGACTCTGTGTCGGTGAGTTTAGAGACTTTGGGCGCCGGCACATCATGAGATTCACTATATGACTCGTCGTTCCGTCGCGAAACCTTGGTCAGACGAAGCTGAATGATGGTATCCCAAGGTGGCAGCATGCCTCATGGAACTCAATGCTGACCTTTAAACTCAAAGGCCAGTGATGCCCGGGCTTGCCCTCTAGCCACAGGGTTGAAGCTGATGATCGGGTAGGCATCTGGGGTTTGCCCTAGCTCGTTGATAGGGTGGGCACGTGGACACCCTGCCCAGGCGCTACGCGGAAACGGACGGGCGCGCAAGACTGCCATACTTAAACACGAACCAGTCCAGGAACCCCGCTCATTCGGCAGTCCCGCCAAGTCGAGACCCCGCTAGCGGCGCAACATCTGGGCTCCAATCCCGTTTCATGCAGAGTATCAGCAGTCAAACTTGGATCTGGGATAATAACCTAGGCGTCGTATCCTGTCGATTATCGTCGGCGCTTGTGACCACTCCCGCTCCCCTTCCAAGTTCTCGACGTTGCCATAGTACTCGTCGCCCCTCCATGATGATGGACATGGATTCCGATTTCCATGTACCCTTCCACTGCACGCAGCTCGCGCCAGTGCATATCGCAGGCTGGGACTACACCTCGGTGCCTGAACTCGTCGTACGTACCCTGACGTCCTCTTCTCCGTCTTCGCCTTGATCTTGATCCATCCGTCCTTTACTGTCTGCTCCCCACACTTTGCGGGATAGGCGCTCCCTGAGATCGTGCCACCAGAGGATGCCCAAGCTCTCTGCGATCTTATCGCCCGCGTCCACAGCGCGTCGGACCCTTGTGATATCGAACGAGCTCTCCGCAAGCTCGTGCTTGCATGGGAGGACTATTACCTCCTCAAGTTCCCGGTCCCATTCTTTCAGGTCAGGGTCGCAGACGTGCGTGCCACTGGTGGGTCACTCAGTACCGCTCTGGGATTGTATGAGGAGGTGCGTGGTGCATAGCGTGTAGGCTGCCTTGTGTGACGCTTCCTTTCGGCGACCGTGATTTCGATACACAGGTGCTTCGATCAATCGTTGTGGGTCCACAGGGCGCGTCGTTTACGTCGTTTGTCTCCAGGCTGCGGAGCCAAGCCCATGGAGATGCAGCAAAGGAGGGTGAGGTCTAGACCGTTCCACAGATCGCATTCTGACCTTCCTCTCATCCACGCTGTCACCTGTTACTTCCACGCAGCGTTGAAAAGTGACAGCTTGCGGTTCTTCCAAAACTGGAAGCCCGCACGGGCGTTCGCGAACCCATTTTCGTGGCCCATGCTCCCCGCATGTGCACCCGATATTCTCAATACCTGGCGGATGTCCAGAAATCAGAGACAGTTGCTCAACTATACATGGTTGCAAGCCTTACATCTCGATCAGTGCTGCGAGCTCGTGCCCGAGGTACGTCTTGCACGAGCGTCGGTCATTCTCAGGAAACACGAGTGACCCTGCCCCTTAGTCTGTAGAGGCATTGACGCGATACGGATTCATCCCATCACTCGTCCAATTCGCACCTGGGAGCGATGTGAACGATCCAGATGTACTCGTCAACTTGTTGCTCGATCTCGACGAGGCATGTGCTCTGTCCCTCTCCCCTACCGAAGACTGACATGCCCACCGAACTACGTCTACTCCGTCGTATGTTAAACGGGGGATTGAACGCAACATAGGCATATAAATCCGTCCTCCAACTTACCGAACGCGTCGACCAGCTGACGACCGAGAACATAAAAGCGATCCACAGTCAGCTCATGCGCTCCTCAAAGATTCAAATCGTCGATAATGGCGGGTGTACCAGCGCGGTGCACTATATCAACGCGGGCCTGACGCGATTGGCCACTAAAAAGTCGGCCGTGGTACGGAGCCATCAATATAACCTCGCGTATTGCCCCGTCGAGCTGGTCGACCAACAGCTGGATTACATCTGCAAGATGGGTAGGGTATGTGTCTCCCCTTGTCACTTCTCTTGCTACTTCTCTCGTCGGCCCGATGAACTTATCGGTGTATACAGCAATACATTGCGCGATGGCGGAATCCGTTTGCGACGGCGGCGTGGATTCACGTTACCTTTACGCGCTGTCACCCTTTTGATGTGAGCGCCATATCTTATTCTTAGCCTTGATCTTATCGCCTCATCATCCATCTCACTAGGCCGGAAATGGACGGATGGCGAGGCTGTTGTCATCCATTCCGTTCATCCGCCACGGTTTTCCGCCCATGTGTGTCTCGCCCCCGTGGCGAGGCGCGTATTACGAGAGCATGAACACGGTGCATCTACTTTTCTGGCGCTGTGAAACTATTGACTGATTCTCGTCCTTCGTTACCATCCATACCTCCGAGCAGGCCTGGGAAGGCGACTACCAGCCTCTGATCAACTGTATCGTTGAGAGCGTCCAGGCGTCGCTGACGGATGTGGAACGGATCATGGCGTGATGGCGTGACAGCCGAGTTTGTATTTGCGTCGGTCGGCATACATTCTATCCGTCCACCCTTTTTTTTCTCTTCCCGTCCTTTTCCCTCCTGGGCTAGGACGATGATTGTCTGGTGGTCTCGTGTACCCTTGTGTTATATCTTCTTCGTTGGTCGATACCACGACGATGTGTTAAGCTGTCTCCCATGCATGCAATGAGTCTGCATCCTTGCTAGATATACCAGGGGATTATAGTACCTTGACGGTACTGTTGGTCAACTATGCATTCATGCAGCAGTTGAAGCATAAGAACTCGCAACTGAAGAACGATTTTCGGCCAGTGTCGATCCGACTTGAGGATGAAATCCTCGTTCAATTCATGTCAAAACAGTCGGACGCTGCAAGTACGATCATGGCTCTCCCGGTTCACCCTCCCAGTAGTCCACTCGCGCCGTGTGAGCACACTGCTTAGTACCGACACGCCCAGTGCGCCAAGTCACAGACATTTATTTCTTGATCACATTCGGAATGTCGAGATACATCGACAGAACAAACAAGACATGGTATGCACAAAGGATCAGTTGAGGTCCTAAAATCTACCACAAGGTATACCGATCTGCCTCATCTCTCTGTCCACCACGACCGAGACACATCAAATCTCGAGTCTACTCCATTGGTGAATCCTATGATGATATTTCAGCGTTTTCCAGCATGTGTCCTCGCGAGCTCCCGGTCGAGCTCGTCGCTTGGGTTGTCCATGACAGGCGTCGGGGGCCTGTGTGCAGGCACGGTATAACCAGACGTTGCCCCGGTGAACTCGCGCACAGGCGAGTTGATTATCTCATCCCGGGATGGGATCGGTAGACTTTCGTATATGATGTGAGTACAAGGGAGGCGGACAAACAACGATATCGCGACTCGCCTGTCCTGTCTACGGATCTGTCCTGGTGCCCTTGCCTGTCCGCGTACTTCCTTTCGGAATGAAGTGACTTCTTCGACGATCAACTTCTTCATCCCCTCGATCGAATCTTCCTCTTCAAACGAGAAGTCGAATTTCTGCATCAGATGAGGTTCGGGGGGAGAGCAAGGAAATGTCAAGAGTCTGCGTAGGCAAGGAACAAAAAGAAGCGTACTGCTTCGCAAATGGGCTCATCGGCCGGGTCGTGCCATACTTGCAAGTATGGATGGTTCAGCGCTTGCTCACAGCTGATCCGCTTGGCAGGATCAAAACACAACAGCTGAGATAGGAGATCAATGGCGAGGGGGTTAGCATGGGGGTATAGGGTTGCGAAAGGTACACGGGGCTTGATGGGGAGTGACCGGATGTAGTCTTGTGCCTAGACAAGGGCAATGTGTTAAGTGTGCGCCTTGTTCATGTGCGATTGGACGAACTCGTGGTGAGCCAACCCTACGCAGGGTGTCCTCGGATGGGGTACCGAGATAGTGTAAGATTTGGTTCAACTGATCAACGTAACTGCGCAAAGCTGGGATCATCACATCACACATATTGGGGGATGTCTTACTCTCTGCCTTTGTAGATCGGCTTTCCGCCGAGGAGTTCAGCAAGAATGCAACCCACGGACCAGACGTCAATGGCAGTGGTCTAGACCTGGATCAGTAATACAAAAACGGGATCTGTAGAGCACCCGCACGTAGTTGGCGAAACTCAACATGATTTCCGGAGCGCGGTACCATCGCGTGGCAACGTACTCCGTCATGAATCCTTGGTTTCCGGCCGACTTGGAGGTACCACCACCAGGTGTATACCCTCGGGCAAGGCCGAAATCACAGATCTTGAGTTCGCAGTCAGCATTGACGAGCAGGTTTCCGGGTTTGAGATCCCGATGTAACACATTTGCAGAGTGGATATACTTTAAGCCACAAAGCGTCTGGTATAGGAACGATTGGAAGTGGGCATCCGTGAGAGGCTGTCCAGAACGAATCTTGTAGGTGTGAGTAAGCGATTGGGCGGTGGGAACGAAAACGTGTTGCTTACGATCGCATGGAGATCCGCCTCCATGAGTTCCTCCTACAAAGTGAAACGATTGCGTTGATCATTAGTGGACGTGAAGAGCCATCCATCACTGACATAGAGATACACTTCGTCAAAGTTGCCACTAGGCTGAAAAACGATATCCATGTCATACAAGCAAGTAATCTGTCCACCTGGATCAGTGACTGTACATGTAAGATCCTGTCGAATGTAGCCTATCGCTTACATTCTTGTGCCCTCTAAAGTGGTGGAGCAACCTTCAAGTACATTATTAGCCACACTATTCCAACTGTCTGGTGCGCCGAGACACATACCTGATCTCTCGGAGACATCGTTTGGTCAAGATGCGCTGCAGAGACAGGAGTACAGATAAAACACATGCATTCATACTGTCAGAGGACTTGCCTTGGTGTTGATATTGGTGATTTTTTTGATCGCACACCCTTCGCCCGATCTCTTGTGTCGTGCTGCAACGACACAGCCGTATGCACCCTGACCGAGCTCCTTGACGAACTCGTACTCGGCATCGACGATAAAGGTCGAGTTGAGCGCGTTGAAGCTATGCCTCTGCATCACCGTTGTTGTCAAGGATGAAGGAATGAATGCAAAGGGCCGGGTACCTTGCTGTACAGTGTCATATCGATGGCACCAAACAGTAACACACATTGACACACTGCCTCGAACTAGTACAAGGAACATCATTTACCTGGAGAGCACTTACCGAGATCAAATGATATCAAGGGTACGGAATGGAACTCACAGCGACGCCAGGCCAACTACCGAGGGGCCGACTCAAGGCTGGCTCACACGATTTGGCAAGTGTGCAGGACACTAGATAGCGAAACTATCCTATGCGAGCGCGCCTCTGCACCCTGACCCAAGAGTCCACCCTCCCCTTTTCAGTATCCACCCCGTGCTCGGACCTCAGGTGGCGACGAAGGTCATAGGCACGCGTCAAAATATGTTCGCATGCCTTGCTAGGCGACGGTCCAAAGGCGTCTAATGTCACCGTTGACGCTACTAGTGCGTCGACGTGCGGGTATGGGCAACGTATAGACGCTGCGTTTTGCGAACGAGCCGCATAGGCTTTACCAGTGATGGCCTCGATATCCACAGCAGCATCTGCGTCGGTAGTGGACCCCTCCTCTTCCGAAGTCGCTTCTGCGTAGACACTTTTCGACGAGTGTAGTTTAGCTAGATGACGCTCGAGAAGACGTTTGTATCCGAAGGCGCTGTTGCAATGTTCGTGAGGGCAAACATGGTTCCGTTGACCGAGATGGATGACCTTATGATGCGCTGTCAACGCCGATTTCTGTGCAAAGATATCAATCCATGCAGGATTGCGAGCACCCCCGGAGCAGTACATACTGATTTAAAGTCTTTACCACAGCCCGCAAAGTCACATATCCAGTCACGCCCGAGTTCTCCACCACGCCTTCGCTTGCAAGGCTGCGAACCCTCGGCATCCGTTGCATTCTCGGGTGCATCAGCCCTGTCAGTGTGGTAGAGCTGTACTTCGATTTCCTGCTGTTCGTGCAGTTTCTGGTGGGCTCTAAGATTATGTTGCGATGCAAACGTGCGCCCATTACATTTGGGGTGCGTACACGTCGGAGGATGGTCTTTGCGTGTATGTGCCTGCAAGGCTGTCCAAGTGCCAAAGTAAACAGGATCCTTGTCGGGACCCGGTAGACAGCGGAGATGTGAGCAAGTATATCGCTTGTCTGACCCGGGATCATGAATATAGGAACACTTGAGCTGGGATATCAACCATACCATCATGCGTCTTCACGTGACTTCGCAACTGTTGACTCATTGGAAAAGATTTTGTACATGGTGGATGTGAGCAGATGTATGGTTTCGTCCCTGGTGGAGAGTGTGCTTCACAGATGTGAGAACGCAACTGGTGGTGCTTCGAAAACGCCTCGTCGCAGTCTGTGTCTGGACACTAGGAGGATCTCGTGAGATTGGTGGAATAGAGCACGGAAAGAGGCTGACAGTGTAAGATTTATCCCCTCTATGGGAATTTTCGTGGATGACAAGATGTTGAAGCGTCCAAAAGCGTTTTGCACATTCCGCAGATTCCGTACACACATAAGGTCTCTCAGATTCGGGCAGATGACCCCTGGTGTGTGCCTGTAAGTGGCTCTCCCGCAGGTAGGACTTTCCGCATGAGTTGCATGCAAACGGACGCTACGTAGGAGGAGAATAAGAAAGCACGAAAATGTTCAAATCGGTGCAATCCTGACCTCGCCAGTATGTGACCGCTGATGTTCCGCCAACCTCGATGGTTTGGAGTATGATTTCGTACATTCTGGATATGTGCACGGGTAGCGCGATTTTTTGTCCACTTTCTGAGGGTGCGTTGTTTCGGTCGGCACGGTGGGTATCGTCGTGGCCTCCTCAGACGGCGCTGGACTGGACGAGAGCCTTAAGACAAGGTGAGAGTACCTCCGTTTTCCAAGGACTGTCGTTGTGGTTGTTTTCATCGAAACCAAAGTAATATTTATTTATTTATTTTGTATCTAGTATTTTGAACCGCTCCCAACTTGAAGATGCGTGAAAGACGAAGAGTCTGTCTTGTACTGGTATGTCTTGTTCTTGCCTGTATCTTCTTCTACGCCCGGTCGTTCCGAAACGATCTGCTTCGGACGTTCAACGGCAGTTCCCTCGTCCTCGCCGAAGACACCCTTCTAGCTGCATCTGACTCTGTGCACGAAGCCATGCTCTCCCTTTTTGAAGCCAGCGAGGATGGATGGCAAAACCGCAATGCTATAAATCACCTGGGTACAAGATTTAAATGGCTGCAGGTGTCTCTTGACAACCTCCATCGAGAAACGCTACGTCGTGATATAGCCCCTGAGGAGTTTTCCGGTCCACGATCTGGCAAAGTGCCCTACAACACAGACATGCATCCGGATGATATATGCGGGTCCCTTGCAGGAAAGCGGATCGCGATGATCGGCGCCGAGCACATATACCGTCTCCACATGACCCTCCTTCAACACGTCGAACGTATCGAGGGAAAACCGTTCCCTTGCCCGTACCATGAATTCTGCACCCATCACCACATCTGTTTGCCTTACCAGTACTCTCAAGACGGTGCGCCGCCACCGCGTTACATCAAGCCGCCATCGTCCCGGGAACTTATCGAAACCGAGTCCGCGGTAGTCAACTATATCGTCTCAGATACTCTGCTTTCTGCACAGGATGAGTCTTCCTCGGAGTACAACTTGCCTTTTGTACATCCAATGACGGGCGTACGATTACGTGAAACGTATTGGCTCGCGGCTGCACGGAAAGCAAACGTCGTTATTCTGGGACGTGGCCCTCTGAGTGCACCCGGCGGCACATACACAGGAAACTGGTCTTTCTTGTACCATCTACCAGACTACGTGGATAAATCACGCACGGCCACCATCGGTGATGACAAGGGTCACGACAATGAGCCCATGTCCCAAACGGCCCCGCGATCGCTGGAAATCCTCAACGCAGCGGTGCATCTAACCGTATCTTATTTCTTACCCGACCTGTTCCGACTCTTGCAGTCCATCCGACTGGAGGTCCGTCCCAGCAGACGGAAGCGACTGATATGGCCGAGTAGTTGGTATCGTTTACCAGCCCGAGGTACCGCGAGGACTGCACTCCTTTGTCCGCACATCGCCCCAAGCGTCCAAGGCATGATACAGCAGGCGTTCTCTCACCACCGCCCGCCCCGCTCCTCGCCGGAGCATTCTCTCATGTTGCAGCTCTCTGCTTTCATCAACACGGATGCCTCAAACACTACCCATCTCGAAGACCCGTGGACGCTGCTCTTCAACGCACAGGGTGAGTACACGGCAAAATCGTACGACATCTCATGCTAACGCGCGTCTCTAGTGTACCTTGAAAACATGGTGCTCAGGGAGATTTTGCCCCGGTATGGCATCTTGTTTTTGCCACTCGATGTACTGTGGGTCGAGGATGCCCAGACTGGCGGACATGGATGCGGGCGTTCGCATGGCGCTGTAGACACCGACGTCGACCTTGAACGGACATTGACTATCGGGGAGGCATTCTTGACAGGATTAGATTATGTCCTCCGATATTCGGAATGACATCGTCACAACGTTATCATACGTCTACTTCACCTCAACTGAAGGCGCTTGCACTTTGGATCAAAGGACTGACATATCATCACAAGCGTCACGGATAATCGATAATCATTTAGAGAAAAACTGTATAATACCACTGTCACATGGACCAGTTGAGAGTACGGTGTAATACTTTGCAACAACCATGAGCCAGGTGACTCTTCTGGCCCCGCGAATCCAAGATACAACCTGGTACCAAGCACGGCACACACAAGTTACAAATTATCACGATGCCGCGCACGATATAGTTGACGACCAGGTGAGCTATACACAAAATGAACAAAATCATACACTAGGGAAACCCTAGTTGGTGGTTGCGTCAGTATAGGCTGTCGTCGCAAATCCGACACGACTGTTGGTAGTATCAAAGACGCTGTAATAGCGTTCGCTATAATGAGACACGCGGATGAGTCAGTACTCGCAGAGGCGAACAACAGAACACCAACAGGAAAGTGTACCCATCTATGAAGTCGAGTCCAGATCCAGACACGCTGCCAATGTCGCCGACAACGAGGTAAATGGAGTCAGAGTTACCATTAATCGCAGAGTTGAGCGAACGAGGCCAGATTTGTGCGTTTGGCGAGAGGTCGTACGACGTGCTTCCGATGTTGAGCGACAGCGTTTGCAGGGTAGAATATTGGGTCGAGGTTATCCTGAGGAGCCCGGTGGTGCTGTCCAAGGTACCGCCTGTCGCGGACTGATATTTCTGGAATGCATCTGTAGGTTCCAGCAAAACAGCAAAAGAGATCGGCGAGTGGCTCGTAGATCTCAACATGTCACCCACCTGTTGCAATGAGAATGAGCGTAGTACCAGTGTCGACGATACCAGATGTAGTCGACAGGATAGTAGTACCGCCGTAAGAGATCGACTGGTCGATACCCCAATAGCCTGATGCAGGCGAGGTCGTTGTGAGGGAAGTGTATCGGACCGAGCTCGTGATCGTCGATTCATCATAGCCACCAAATGTAAGCTCTCCGGTGCTGCTAGACTCGGAAGCCGGGACGTAGTAGATTCCGATCACCTCCTCAGATATCGCTCCCTGAAAAAGCAAGTTGTCTGTTACAGTAGGGACCGTGTCCGTGTTGCTGACTGTATTACTGGTGAGGTCGACAGGGCCTATACCGAGGATACCATCGACGTCAGTGAAACCCGTGGCGGAGCTGGCAACACCTATGGACTGGTTTTCAATTACCAGGCCCGGACCGAGCGTGACGGTGTCGGTCCACTCCTCTCCAGAGAAGCTTCCAGAACCATAAGACTCAGACTGATCATCTTTTCAGTTTGATGTAAACGGCGTGAGAACATGGGAGACGTACAACTGTGTTCCCAGTGTCCTTGCTGGTGCTTGTCTGGCTGTATGCCTTGGAAGCTCCGATCCAAGTGTTAGAGCTTCCAGTATCGATCAGGAGTGTGTCTATAGTCACTTAGCTTGTGTGACTCGAATCGGCAACTGATTCACGTACATTCTGTTGCCGGATTGCCAACGCCAACTTGAGCAGTGTAGGTCACCGCAGTGTTTGTGACACTGATGGACCCATCGCGTTTACCCAGATGGCCAACATTTTTGAAAGCCTGGGCACGAGCGCGGTCCTTGTCCACAATGTTGAGCGTGCCGCTCTCATTAACCCTCGTAGCAAAGTTGAGGGTAGCCTTGCCGGTGCTACGACTAAGGGGACTCGCGTCCACAACAGCCGAGCTGATAAGAATCAATGACAGGAGAGCTTTGGAATGGAACATGGTGACAACCTGAAAAATTCGAGGCCACTCTTGAGCTCTTAAATACTGCGGATACCATTCCCCATGGCGGGATATAGAGGTCATATCAATCAACGAGCCACACCTACTAGTCACGTATCCATGTGAGGAATGGTGCGATCGTGGCGAATAACCATTGTCATACCTACCAGCGCATTGAGATAGAGTACCAGTACGCACGAGGAAGGTGAATGGACAACCACAACAAGAATGCGTCATGACGACATACCATCCGTTTACTATCTGTGCAGCGCTGGTTCCATGCGGCATAGACGAGATAACGATGGGAGCTTCCCCGACAAGAGCAAGTTAGTTCCGTTTCCGGTTGCAAGCATACATCCAAGTACGGCCAGAGCGGATTTTGCAGCCTGTAGGCAAACCTGTGATCAAAGTCTGGCATGTG
>JBBPJP010000658.1:0-17251 GCA_038088775.1 Boletus barrowsii | reverse complement strand
CTTGGAGAAACTACCGCACTCTGAGACTTCCTTGTTATTGACTGTGGCAAGGACGACATCATCCTTGGGCTTCCTTGGCTCCGCGACCGTAACCCGGAGATCAACTGGAGTACAGGAACTGTCCACATCCCTGATACAGAACCGACGGTACGGGAGTGCACAAAGCAACGAGAAGACGAAGCGGCCAAGGCCCATACAATAAATGTCTTCAATAGGAAATGCCAGGCACAAAAACTCCAACAACGTAGAGCTCTGTGGTGGAAGCATAACATTAATCCAAAGTACTGCCTGAAGGTACCTGACGTGGACCCGACCACGCAGCGGGAGGAAGTACCAGCGCTCATAAATTGTGAAGAGGATGAAGAAGACGAGCCCACTGGACCCTCTATTAAGAAAACTACAATATCGACTTCATTGGCACAAGATGCAACAAAGGTCAAAGTGGAACTCCCATGGGACTTCCAGGATTTTCAGGATGTCTTCCAGAAAAAGGACGATGGTTCTCTTCCACCCTACCGCTCGTTCGATCATGGCATAGATCTAGACGAGTCATTCCAACCAAGGGTTGCCAAGGTCTACCTGCTCAATCCCAAGGAGCGAGAGGCATGTAAAGATTTCATTGACGAACCCTTGAAAGCTGGACGTATACAGCCATCCAACTCTCCCCAGGCTGCTCCATTCTTCTTCGTTTCAAAGAAAGACGGAAATCTTCGCCCCTGCCAAGATTATCATTTCCTTAATGAGCATACCATCAAGACCACATACCCTCTCCTGCTCATAGGAGACTTGATGGACCAACTCAAAGGATCCCATTATTTCATGAAGATGGATATCCGTTGGGGCTATAACAACGTCCATATCAAGACCAACGACACCTGGAAGGCAGTGTTCATTACGCCCTTCGGGCTCTTCGAGCCTCTCATCATGTTTTTCGGCCTTTGCAACAGTCCTGCGACTTTCCAGTCATTCATGGACTTCATTTTTAAGGATATGGTAGCGGAAGGATGGTTAATCATCTATATGGATGATATGTTGATCCACTCTAAGGATCTCGAGGAACATCACAAAAGGAGGGGGCAAGTATTAGAGCGGTTACGAGAAAATCGGCTTGGCCTCAAAGGAACTCGACCTCGGATACATCAAATGTACATTTCTCTAGTCGGCATGGTCGTTCGCGAGGGTATCATAAAAATGGACCCTACCAAGCTCTCGGCAATTGAGTCATGGGAACCTCCCACTTCAGTTCGAGCAGTCTGCTCATTCATAGGGTTCTGCAACTTCTATCGCAAGTTCATTCCGAACTTCTCTGAACTCGCACGGCTGATCTTGGACTTAACTAAGAAAGGGGAGCCGTGGTCCTGGACGCACGAGCAACAGAAGGCCTTTGACCTCCTCCAAAAGGCCTTCATATCCAAGCTGGTTTTAACGATGCTGGATACATCAAAATCATTCTTCGTTATGACAGATGCCTCACTTACGGCTTCTAGAGGCATACTCATGCAAAAGGATGGCAATGGCGACCTACATCCTTGTTGCTATATCTCTAAGATGTTCTCCCCTGCGGAACGCAACTATGATATTTATGACAGGGAACTTCTAGCGGTAATATGCACACTGGAAGAATGGCATCATTACCTTACTGGAACCGACCGGCCGGTAACTGTGCTACTTCAAGGACCCCCGCAAGCTTTCTAGGCGGCAAGCTAGATGGCTCTTGACAATTCAGGACTATGACCTCCTGTTTCAACATGTACCCGGAACCAACATGGGACAAGGATATTGTCAAATCCATGGTCATGTAGGGTGTTGAGGATGAGGTCTCGACATTCATGGATGGATTGGGCCATGGCCGCGGTGTAGACAGGCAAACTCCCATCTGGGAAGAGCTGTGCGTGGATGGTTCGAGCCGTGGAATATGAATGAAAGATGAGGACCAGAGATTTGAGAATTGGTTGATCTCGAAAGGTGGGTATGGAGGGTGTGGCGACGTTAGCTGCGGGGTTGTCAAGGATAGAACAGTAGAGGATTTGTTGGGAACAGGCAGGGAGTCGGTGAATGCGGACGGGGAGCTGGTAGGTGATGGCATTTAACGACAACTGGGACATGAGGAGTTCTGGCAGAATGGTGATGATGATAGAGGAGCAGGGACTCGACTCAAAAGCAAGTGAGGACTGAGGATTTTAGGATGGGGGAAAGGCGAGGGGATCCCTGGCTTTATATTCCTCGAGGAGGTCCGCAGCATGTCCCAAATTGGATTCAGGTTCCCAGGTATTTTCGGAGGACAGATATCCTTTCCATGAAATGAGGTAGTGGCGACGGTGGGTGGAACCCTGATGAGATAGGATCTGATCAATTTTGAATTCTTCTTCGCCATCAATGATATCCGGCGGAAGCGGGATAAAGTTGAGTCCGTGTTCCGCAGTTTCCCGATAGGGAGTTAAAAGTGATGCGTGGAAGGCGTTATGGATCTTCCAGGTGTGTGGCAAGCGGAGTTTGTATGAAACAGGTGATATTACTTGTGAAATTTTGAAGGGTCCCTCGTGGTGAGGGGCGAGTTTGCGGGATGGGTAGCGGAGTCTCAGGTTACAGCCCTCGAGCCATACCTTATCCTTATCTCCTACCCTCCAAGGTTTGAATTTCGATGTAACACATTCCTTCATGTAGCGTTGGGCTTTTTCGTGGGCGGCAGTGGCTTCTTTGTGTGCCTCGTCGAGGTCTCCCAGGCGTTGCTCTAGGGCGGGGAGGAAGGTGGTGGTTCCCAGAGATGGATAGGCCCTTGGCTCGTATCCCATCATTAAACTAAATGGAGTTTTTCCCGTTACGGAATGGATGGAACTGTTGTGACAGTACTCCGCCATTGGCAATAGGTCTGACCATCGGGTGGCATCTCCTTGGCAGAAGATCCGAAGATAGGTTTCCAGTTCCTGATTGACCCATTCTGTCTCTCTGTCGGTCTGTGGATGGTAGGCGGAGAATAGGAGAGGATTGTAATCGAGTAGCCTCGCTAGTTCTAGAGGGAAGGCCAAGGCAAACTGTGGACCGTGGTCCGAGATAACCTTGTTGTGGAGTCCAAAGCGGGAAAAGACTTTTTCGAAGAAGAGCTGTGCAACACCCTCGGCGTCCACACTCTTATGAGTTGGGGTTAAAATTACCCCCTTTGTGAGGCCATGGTCGACCATGACCATAACCGAATCATAACCCTTAGACGGCAGCAAGTCCGTGATGAGATCAACAGAAAGACATTGGAAGGGGCATGTGGAAGCGACCAGAAGAGGGGTGAGAGGTGGGACGGTGGGATGGGTATTGACCTTGTTGGCCTGGCAGATGGCACATCCTTGGACGAATTGTCAGACAAATGCCATCAGACCTGGCCACCAATAGTCACGCTGTACTGTGTTAATGGTTCGGTAATAACCGCTGTGACCGCCTGCAGGCAAGTCATGGATGACATTGAGGAGGTCATTCTGGTGAGCTTCGGGTACGTACGCCCGATCCTTAAAGTAGAGGACTTCCCTGTCATAACGCCAGTCATGGATGGTGGAGTGAGGGATTCCTGAGGTACCCTCATGTAGTTGACGCAACTGGTTGATGACGAAGTCATCGGAGGTGGATGACCGCTCGATAGCGGTTCGGAGGTCGATGTCAATTCATTTGAAAAACAGCTCTCCCGGAAGTAGGGTAACTTCGGCATTATCTACCGAAGTATCCAGGGCGTCCTTCCGTGACAGAGCGTCCGCCTCATGGACTACCAAGGGGACTATTCTCCCATGTCTTGTGACCCATCTTTTTGATGCTACCCGCCAACCTCCAGGGGTACTACCTGGACAACAACCCCAACCATCCATGGGATCAGGATACTTGGGCCAGGGATCACGGTGACCATCGACGAACCCTCTGGGATGACGACTCCACCGTCACTCCAAACTCCAATACCTCGTCCACCGACTCCCCATCCGACTGCGAACCACTTCCAGTCCCACCACCCATCACTTCCTCCCCTCACGCATCTCCCGGACCTGGAGTTTCTACTCCTACTGGAAGCACTAGCAGTGGAACTGTTCCCATCACCCCCGAGAAGGCACTCGCCTTCCTATCCTCTATCCCCCTCCTCATCGGAGAGCTCACCCCACCTCCAGAGCACCCCGTTCTTCCCGCTCGTCCCCATTCTACCACACCAACCCCCGCCCCACGTTCTCATAAGTTCCCTCAGGGTGGCGGAAAGCTTTTGTTCAGGCTTCCAACCTCCACGCTCTGAACTATGGGAAGCCATGGTAAGAGAGGCAGAGGAACTTCACATGGACCGACTCCATACCTCTCCACTAATAGATATAACAAGGACGACATGTTGACGCCCTTGCCATTGCCAGGTTCTTCTGCCAACCCAATAAATGTGAATCGCTTCCCTACTCCTCCCGCTCCCGCTCCCCCCGCCACCAGATGTTTCACATGCAATGAACTCGGGCATATACGCACAGACTGTGGTCACTACATGTGTCCCCTCTGTCGTACCACCGCTCCCAGCCATATTCAGGCCTTTTGTCCTTGCCAACAGTGTCTCCTTTGCGGAGAAATGGGTCACTCGGACTCGTTTTGCCCTATTCACCGCAACCCTCTAGATGACACAGACTTTACTGACTACGAGGTCAACGAGGGAGATGAAGGAATGTAGGGGTCTCGCAGGTGCTTCGACCATACAACGGGGGTAATGTTATGGTCTACGAAGGGGGTACTCATTTTTCCTATACTTGTTCTCATTCACTTGTCTACAGACTCGCTCTCTATCACCATACATGGTTGTATTCATAACAGGGTCATCCCCTGTCTATTTAGATATGTTCCCGATCTTCTTTCTCCTTTATATCTTACACAGCGCCCCACCCATACCCATGTAGTTATTCTTCCATTGACATCCGCAGTCTTTCTTCAGACTTCTCACTGTGGACTGCACCTTACTGCGCACCATTCTTTCTGACTTGATGTCTGCAGTCTTTGTTCGGACTTCATACTGCGGACTACGCTTTACTGTGCTCGCTGTGCGCCGCAGTATTCTGACTTGTTATGCTACGCACACATACCTCACATGGACCAGGGGCCTACCGTATATAGTCTTGTACTTCTCGACTTGTATTTCCCTTTAAGCTAGTTCTACGCAATATAGCGTTATTCTAGTGACCTTCAAGTCTAGTGAGCCTCTTCAGGTACCTAGATAGAAGAGACTCATCGAGTCTTCGCATCATCTCGAAGATAGACATAAGTCCTCAAGGATTCTCATTCCTCGTCCCCTCTCGTCCTATGTTCTCTATCGCAAGCACGCTCCGGCACAACTACACTGTGTGTTACACCTGGCCTCCGAACCCTGAGACAGGGAATCCGGTATATTCAGGCCTCTGGCTCCTTAATGTCATCAGCTTTGCCATTTACCATTGAAGGTTTCCCTGCCGACCATTGGAAAATTGCTGGAGAAGCACAAGCACGGTCTCGCTCTTAGGATCATCACAGTAGAGTACATGCATGCAGCAGAACTGGGCAGGAAAGGAGGGATGCTCTGTATAGAGGACCTCATAAGGTACAATGGACATAGATTATGGATCCCTTTCTAATGATTACATTTTACAGATTCACAATGAGCTCAATGTTGCACTCACTGTTCCTACCAAGGCTAGTATAGCATCCCCATTGCTTAGATGCAGGTACACAATAGCCATGGAGGACCATTGGCAGTGGAAGCATTGGTGGGTGGTAGATAGATGGGGGATTCAATGGGTTGGAAAGGATGGAGGGCAGCGTATATATATCACTGGGGTTCATTTTTAGCCAAGGTGTACCTGGGGTCTTCTGTGACTCGGACCATCTGCTGCTTATTCCCCATGCCTGGACCTTTTTGCTTCTGCTGCAATGAAGTGTCGTAATGGTAACAGGGCACACAACATGCAACTAGCAACATCAACAGGACTTCATGTCTCTCATGACCTCATCCCTTCAAGGTTGCCCTACAGTGTACAGAATACTTCACATTCATGGAGTGGAATGGAAAGCTTGGCGGATGTGGAACATAACTTGATGTTTCTTTATCGTCCATGAAGCATCATGATCTCTCTTGCGCTCTGACAGAGGGCCTGGGGTGTTTAGCCTACTCTGATCAATCTGCTACTGGCACACTTTTGGAACCGAACCTTCAACACCAGTCTGTCATTCCACACTCAATGGTGATCCAAAACAGATCTGCAAGATTGATAAATTAAAACAAAGACTTGTCGAGATGCTGCATGAGTTGTCACTGATCTATCATATGAAATGCATATGTGGTTCTATATACCGTTGACATTCTGTCAGAATCAGCAAGCAACAATCATCAGGTCGCCTTGTTGTTCATTGCTTTTGGCCCGGATAGGGCCTTGGAGAATAGCCTTTCTATAATGGGCAAGCAGCCAAGATTCAGGGTAACTACAGCAGCAACATTTATCCAACGCCCTCAAAGGGGGCATGAGAGGTTACCTAACAAATTTTGATACCTGACTCTAGTAGCTGTCTATGTATTCAAAGATCTCAAGGTCAATGCAACTATTCTGGAAGTTGGTATTGGTAGAGGTGACAGCACAAATGTTGTTCCAAAACCAGGCGTGACTGGAATCACTGCTCCCAGAATGGACCACATCACAGTTCTGGGTGGTACCATCAAGGCCATTGCAAGACAGAAAGCTGAAATTTACAAGAAAGATGTTCCTGCATTCACCGTTGAACTACATGACCCATCTACCAACTTAGAGGCTATCCTCAGATAAATTGCTACAAATGTCGAAGTTCATTGCAACACTGTCATTTGAATTGTTGCTAAATACCCACAGGGATCTGAATTGAGGGTTGTGAAGGAGTTCTTTGCCTTGAAGGATATTAAATTGGGAGTGCCATATTCCTTTCTCTACTTTCTGGTAATAAATTTTTCTAGGTCTTGCGGGTAGATGCTGGCTCAAACACAAGCTGTGCAGTAGAACTAGCATGCAAATTTCTTATGAGTTGTTGTATCTGGACCTGATACCTGCAGACTTCGCTGCTGGCCTGGAGAATACCAAGTAGCCTGGGCACTGTCAGACAATATTGGACCCTCACAACTCAGAGACATTTGGTATCTTGATGGTGCGCACATTCTCCCATTCTTCCATCATCTGTTCCCATCCTCCACTGCTGAAGAAAGCCTCAAATATTGCATTTGATGGTTTGCCAGTCCCAACGTTAGCGTATTTGAGCAAGTATTCATTCATCAATGGCTGCAATGACGTGATTTGAATGCAGTAGAACCTGCTGATATGCACAGTACATGCCCTCCATGTCTTACATGGATTTGACCTCACTTACCAGTGCTATGTGCACAGGACTGACTACCTAAAAGTAGCTGGATCACACATGGTACAATCCCCGGCAATTGGAAAGTTCAGGAGCATTGGGCCACAAGACTTACACACGGACTCCTTGCTGGTAGTTTATATCTGGTCAGAGGTGTCTTAGAGGTAGCCAGATTGTCTTCTGTTGCTCTGGGAGATCTGTGACACTCTCCTTATCCCCATGTCTTGTAAGTGTTCATATACCAACATTGTCCATCATCAGCATATCCCGAACACCATGGAAAGCAGACAACAGGCTCTGTAAATACGCAGCGCGGCATGTGTTCCACATCATCGATTTCTTCAAGGAATAGTACACAGAGAACAAAAGTGCCATACATAAAACACGTCAGGTCACACTCAAAGCAAAGTGATGCAAAGTACTTACTCTAGAGAGTTCAAGACAATGTGGACATGGTAGCAGGATCAGGACATGTTGAGGATGTTGGGAATTGCTGATGAAGCTGTGAAATGTGCCAGAATGTGTGGGTAAACAGCCAGAGCAAGGAAAGGAGACTCCAGACGAGCCAGGTAATATGAACAATGATCTGGAATTGGTGACACCTACTTCTATGTGTAATGGGTAGTATTGTGTACCATGCAGAATTGGCGTCTTGGTAGGGTGTTAGCTATCAATAGAAACATCCCAGAGGACATAATTCTTGGGAAAGGATGCCATATGGATGGCACAACAAACGGTGCACACCGAGACTCAAAACAAGTGGAAAAGCCGAGTACAAGGCAAGTTAGCATGAGCAGCACCACAACATGGCGACAGGACATACCAGGGTCATCCAATCCCATTCACAAGCATTTCTGATGACTCCATAGCCACCCTAATTCTCTGGGTTGATGAGGACAAATCAAAACGAGATTAAGAAATGTCAGTTGCGTGGATAACTCAGAAGGGCAAGCAGCCACGCTGAGGCTGTAAAATATATCATACATGTACCATGGACATTGGGGATGTGCCCACACTCACAAAGAACCCCTGCAATGTTGAATAGACTGAGAACCTGTGAGTGTGGTAGGTTCCAAGTGTAGGTAGGCTCTGCCAGGAAGTTGAGCATTATTCCATGGATCAGATAGTTCAGGCATTCACGACTTGCTGATTTCCCATAGGCCAGTCATTGAGTCCAAGGAATTTTACAAGCTCTTCCCTGTCGTGAAGCAACAGTTGGATAAGCAGGTAGTCATGCACTGGTCAGCAGGAGAGTTTTTACACCTGATGAAGATGTTAATAGACAAGTTGAAGGTAAGGTGGTTTCAGGAATGCCCAGATAGTGTGTGTTTTGCTCACTCAAACCATTTTCTAGACAAATGATCTTCAGCAGCCCTCATTTGGCAAAGCCACCCATTTTTCCATGCCACTTTTGGCCCCCCCTTCCCTAAGGGCTTTGTTTCTGGCACTACCCTGTTCCCCCACAAAAATCAATTATTGAGGCTCTGAGCTACATCTACCCAGGAGACAATGTGCTCATACTCTGGAGCCTCTTTAACGATGTGACCTCTATACTCTGAGTTTCTGGGACTTCTTTTGATTTTGAAGTCCATACCCACAAATTCCAAGGCGCCTACTCAGGAAGCCAAGTGTTGAAGAGTTATAAGTGTTGGGCTGATTTTCTCAAAGCTATACCCTGCACCCCAGCACAACCAAGGCCTTGAGCTGCACCTTCCCAGGAGGCAATGTGCCCATACTCTGAGGCCTTTTGAGCTTGGTGGGACTAGTTTCTGGTGGCTTCTTCCAAGGCCTACACCCACCCGCTACATAACACCTACTTAGAAAGCCCAGCATTGAAGGGCTTTGGCGTGCTGGATAGATTTTTCTCAGCTGCTAGTTTCCTATCCAAGAGTTTGGGAGTATACAAAGGGGGGCACCTTCAGCTACCTTGTTGGGATATCCCCTTTGGTTCAGCTCTAGGCTCCTCTCTTGCGACCTGCAGGACCCACTGGTCTACCCAGGCCAGGAGAGGATCTTAAGGGCTGGAAAAATGCCAAGGGTGATAGAAACCCACCCACCGGAGCTACAGGTCAAGGCACATTCTCCTGTTGGACGTGCAGGCAACTAGGCCCTTAAGACTCACCCCAGAGATGTGCATGGCCATGATATGGCATTGTTATGAAGAGATACAATTTGGATTTTTTACTCATCACCAGGACTCTTGTTTCCTAGAGGCAGACTGCCATGCCTCTCCACACACATCATATCCTCCTGCATGCTTAAGACAGGACCTGACCAGAAATGGAAAATTACCTTGCTGTTGCAAGGCCATTATTCCACTGATGACTCCCCCAGTGCTGCCAACTACACCTGTATGTGTTGGATGTTGATCTATCTGCATTTTCCAGCATCTAGCATCTACCCCTCTAGACTGAATTGCATTGCACGTACCTCCCTCATAGCATGATCAAGCTCCTGATCACTGGTGGAAATCAAGCCCCACCAGATTTGCTTCCTAAAGTGTTGCTCCCAACTTTGATGTTTGACAGCAGCCTAGAATGTTTACAGCATTTCAACCCCACTCCTCGCCCATGACTTGTTTGTATTCAACCAACCCTCAAGCATATTATTCTCCATTACAAAATGGCGCTCTCCCACTTGAAGTCCACGGAATTAATCAAAATTTTGGGCCCATGGGGAACATCCATCAAGACTCGCCTACTTGTTGTTGCAGGTAGAATGGCACCTTCCTTTCCATCATTGAGACAACCACTGGTAACTGCACCTGCACCCTTACACTTTTCCATTGAGGAACACGAGGGATTACCCAATTCATATGAAGCAGTCACCATTGCATTGCTGCAGCAGTCATCCGATCACCTGCAGCAGCCTCGGCCTGCCTGATCATTTGGCCCAACCATCACTGGAGGCTGATCTTGAAGTTCCTGTATACTCACTAGTTGAACTTTTCCTGTGTTTTCATCACACGTCACCCTGTTACAAGTCTACATGATATCAAACAGGCTCTCTTTACTGCCTGCATCACGGATCCTATTCGGGGGAAAGCTTTTTCCGAGATTTGTTGCCACCACTGGCATGCGCTCGCTGACCAGGGTTGAAATTGACCTTCTTTCTAATGCATGCCCTGTGTTGACCAATTGACAAATAGTTCACTGAAAAAAAGGTCCTAGAAATCTGCTCAGCTCAATAGGTGTGTTGCTAGATCTTGGGGGACTACAGGTGCTTTTACTATGGCAGGGGTAGCAGATACCCGCTGGGGTCATGAGTGTGGGTATTGCTCAGGTATGGATATGGGTATCCTTGTTTGATACCCACACCTGCACCCTCATGCAGGTAGGCTATGTGGCACAGGTTGCAATACATCCAAAAAATGTTAACTCTAACTACAATGCAAACTCTAACTACCCTTGCACAGCTAGCATGACAACCACTGCCAGTGATAAATTGGATTGGATTTTTTGTGTGCAACAAACCAACTCCTGCCTTCACACTGTGGCCATGCAGCTCAACTTCCTTTCATCTGCAAAGTGAAAACTCAGCTTGAAAGCACAAGCTGTGCTCGACAATTATCAAGCGCCATCCAACAAAAGGAAGGGCAGACCTACCAATGGAAAAGCAGCTGTGAAACGGCCCGCGAGCAAGAAATTGAAGGCGGGCGCCCCATTGTGAATGCACCAAACTTGGTACATTCCCCCATTGATACTCATAGCGACAGCGGCAACCATGATAGTGACCGTGACAATGTTGACAACAACAGCACAGATGGAAAAACAGCTGGTGATGGTGATGGTGATGCCAGTGAAAGAGAAAACCATGACAGCAGCATTGGTGACAATGACGCTGACCCATTGACACCTGAAGATGAGTTAGAACACCTCATGAAGGAGTGGGTGTCACCTGTGTATGCCTTTTTCGAGCAGAAACCGAAAATCATCGAAAATGATGGGCACCGTGCCCATGAGTTCAAGTGTGCTGCTCAAGGCTGCAAAGTCAAGGTATGCCACTGTATGAACATGAAGAATGCAAACCTGATATTTGTAGGTACACTGCTATATGGACACAAAGGATGTGTGCTCAACGAGCAACATGCACAAACATGTCAAGGTTTGCAAGAGTTGGGGTGGGGACGTCTTGAAGGCAGCGAATGAGGCCAAGAATGCAGACGAAATATGCAACAAGATTATTGGATGCTATACATATGTGAGACAGCACGATTAGCACAGCATTTGAAAGGAAGGGAAAGAGATGTGTAACCTACTCACACTGCCAGTACACTTGTGAAGAGACACGGTGAATTATTTCCTTTTCACCACCAATGATAATGATTGTGTGCTAACAGGTATTATCAGGGCACAAATAGTACAATGGGTATGCAAGAGCTTACAACTATTCAAGATTGTGAAGGACCAACACTTCCTGTCCCTCATGAAGACAGGACAACTGGAGTATTACCTACCATCACCGTCCACTGTGTCACATGACGTGCGCCTTGCCTTTGCACACACTCATGGTTGGATCACAAACATGCTGCAGAACTATCCAGAAAGGATCAATTTTACAACAGATGCATGGTCCTCACCTGATCACCATGCATTTGTTGCATTTGGAGCACAATGGCGAGCTGCTGAGTGTTTTGTTGGACATAGTCGAAGTCACTGAGATACGAGTCAGATTTAGATGACAGGATACGACAGGACCTTACTTACTGTCTCAAAGTCACACACCAGGTTGACAATGGCAAAGGTCTTTGCTGAGACACTAAAGGACTTCAGACTGTCAGATCAGGTATGTCAACATCAGACGGTGACTTACATCAATGGGATAACAACTTCATTCATTGTAGATCCTCAGCATGACTTGTGATAGCATGACCACCAATGATATCATGATCTGAGAGTTGGCGGTACTCACTGATGGGTTTGCTGGACCAGCTTCACACATGCACTGCTTCTTGCACATTGTAAACCTAATTGCAAAGAGTATACTTCATCAGTTTGATATCAAGAAGGACAACAGCAAAGAGGGTGACCACAATCACAACAATCACAATGGTGTGGGTCTGAAGAATCCTGAACCAGACAAGGAGGATGAGGGTGACATTGACGATGAGGTGGACCTTGATGAGTGTGATAACAATGATGGATGGGTTGATGAGGCAGGCGAGTTGAATGATCGAGAATGGTAGCTCCTAGAACAAGAGATTCAACTGGTGAAATATATGTTAGCAAAGGCAAGTGACATTCTCACTCACCTTGTGTCCTCTCATCTGAATCTCACTGCTCAGCTTCGTAAATTGGCCTTCAAGATTATCAACTTGACAACCATCCATCTTCCCACTTGGCTCAAGATTCTAAACAAGTTGAAGATGGATCTCACCTTGCTACAGTGTAATGTTGCTACCTGGTGGAATTCAACATTCGACATGTTGATTTATGCACTTGCGCACAAGGATGCTGTGAACGTGACAACGCAGAGCTGGGACCTGGGATTGCACAGGCTAGAGCTGAGCGACACAGAGTGGACTGTGTTGGAGCAATTGGCTGACGTGCTGAAGGTGCAGTGTGAGAATGATTGTATGACATAAACAGGTGCAGCTCACCATGATCACACATTGACAGGTCCTCAAAGACGCAACACTGTTCTTATCTCGTTCAATGCTGAACCTTGCCACTGTCATCCCTGCAATGAACATAATTGACAAGAAGCTCACCACATTGGTGTGCAACTGACAATATCATCCTCACATCATTGAGATCATGGATGAATCCATCAAGGGCAACAAGTCGGGAAACATCTTCGACAACATGACAGCCCTTGCACCCCCAAAAGCTGATCAGTTACGGTCTAAAATTGACTGCTACCTCTCAGTGGACATAGAACAGGCTGATGATGCCATCCGCTGGTGGCACAAGCAACACGCTCTCTGTCCCAAGCTTTCACACATGGCTATTGACTATCTCGCCTTTCTGTATAGTCCACATGTGCGCTGTTGTGTCTGGGCAACTGGAGCATGCTCAATCTTGTCAAATCAGATGATGTGAAGAAAATTAGCTCATTGTTGGACATTGAGGGAGAGGAGAAGGCTTTTGAGGATGGATTGGAATAGGATTACTGTTGATGCTGGTGGAGACTTGTAAAATTACTAGAAAATATTAGAGAACCCCTGGGTCCTTAGAGTATGGGTATCAGTACAGGTATGCATGTGTGGTACCCATGAATTCACCTGCACCCTCAGTGAGGGTGTAGGTATATCAGTAGGTATGGGTATTAGCACTGCCACCCAGGGGTATACCTGCATCAGAAGGATTCCAACAGGGCATTGACATTACCCTCACAAGGCACCCACCTGCCTATACTGCTCACCATGACTGGAGAGGAAGCACCACCGACGCACATCGCCCAGTACAGTCAGTGGCCTAGGAGAGCATGTGGGGCTGGAGGCAAGCATGCTGTGTGACGCTCATGATCCCAGGCCAAATCAGACTTGGTTGAACTCCTCTGGACCATGGTGAATTTGGCTGGAAATCCCAATTCCCAAACTTTTTGCTTTTTTCTGCTCATGTGTCACCTCAAGACTGTCCTGGAAGAACTCAATCTGAGGTACATGCTATCTACACAACTGGTCTTCTAATACAGTGGAACTGAGGTGCCAATCTCTCACCCTTCTGATGTGTTTTTTAGCTCATTTGGATCATTTGTAGTGTCCTTGACACGTTCCGCTGGTGCTGATCTGTCCCCCTTGCCCTCTGTATTCTCTGGTGCCCTCATAGTCTTCTTTCTCCCCCATGCTCCAGATGTCTGCACTGGCATTCTAACACATTTAGTAGGCCATTCTACATATCCTTAGTGTCCTCATGACACCTAGGTGGTCCTGTCATTTGTGTGATGGACAGTATGTGTTTCATTGGAGCTCATACCTAACCTTCTCTCCCTTGAAGCTCTGAGGTTCGTTCACTGGTACGTCAGGTGGTGGAAATGGGTCCAGGTCTGGGAGCCCTTCAGGTACATTATTGTCAACCATGCACATAGAGTCATGCTACCTCTCTCCCCATGATTGACACATTTTGATGTGTCTTGGTACACTCCCCATTGTCCTGCACGTTCCGTTGTGCTTTCCTGACATTTTCAATGCTTGCTTTGATCTTGTCTTGAGTGTGCTGTGTTGTGTTTGATTGTTGCTGGGAACACTGCCTGGGCCAACTTCAGACTAGGACATGCAGGATGTGTGCTGCTGTATATAATATGTCAGATGGTTCATGGTGCTCCAGGCTCCCTCCCATTATCATCGACCTCGCTAGTACCTTTTGCAACCTCTCTCAGCTCTACTAGCTCGTTGTCATGGTTCTCAATGCTCTGCTCGCCACCTTGACCTCTGCTGCTCTCAGGCTGGTTTGGTGACTCTACGAGTTTGTCTGGATGATGCACATGAGAATATAATTGCAAGTGACTCAGTAACATACCATGGATCAAGAAGCTACAATGAAATGAATCCAGCAATGCGGTATACTCAGTGCTGAATGCGCTGCAGACCAGATGCAGAAACAGGTGGTTCATTGACACATGCATAGGCCACCTGTATTCTTTGGCGAGGAACATGCATCCATCAAGCATTTGACAACTAAAGGATGGAAACATGTTTAGAATCTTTAAAATAATATCATATAATTCACCATCAGTGTGGGAGGACTGAGCGACCACCGCATAGACAAGAACAGATACAACCAAGTCGTGCTATTCCATAATGCTCTCACCGAGAGCATCAGAATGCAAAGCATGCCAATGATTGATGTCCTTCCATTGCCAGAGGCATCACAGCCTTGCTGAACAACATGCTCTTGGTGAGAGTGTTATGGAACAGCGCGACTTGGTTGTATCTGTTCTCGTCTATGCCATGATCATAGTTGATCTCCCACTGGAGAGGTACATCATTGGCAAACAGATGAAGAAGCACATCCATGGAATCATATGGCATGTCATCCACATCTCCAATGTCATCCTCATCAACCCCATCCCTACGATATGGAATGAGCATGGCCTGGCATGACTCTGAAGAAGAAGAAGCATGTTGGTAAAGAAAGACTTGCCTGACGACGTCAAGCTTGTTGCTGCTGGTATGTTCAATGTCAGACATGGCCTTGTGTGTGGTAGTAGTTCCAACATAGCTACCGTTCTGGTAGAGAATCGAGTGGGTGCATGGTCTAGAGTGCAGACACGATCTTTGGGAGAGAGAGAAAGAAAGAAGGAAATAGCTGCACCCAACCTACATGTACGTGAAAGGGCACGACATGGCCCTTGTTCTGGAGCATCAATTTGCGACATTGGCATTACAATAGCATGATATGTTTGACTCACTTGGTCTATATTGTGGAGTTGCCAAGATTTGGAGGAACGGGACAACAGAATGAAAACTGGGCCAGTCGGGGATCATTGTGAAATGGTGGACCTGCCAAGGGTATGAATAAATTAACTAATGAGCAGGGAACCTCACACCTTGAGGACGTAGGTATTGAGAATGGATATGTATGTGGTATGCATTGTCAATCGTAAACACTGGCAGAGAATAGCACAGGATCACAGAGTATCTTAGGGACAGGTGTCTTATTGCAATGTGGTGAGTGAAGTCACTGATCACTCAGTCACTGGGAATGTACAGAAAACATTGTGGAGAAGGGCCACAGACATCGCTTTTTCCCTTGATCGTGTTATGGCATCACTCCAGCATGTGCATGGCATACATTCACATGCAGATGGTATGTCCATCTGTGTCTGCATGCTCACATACCCACATATGGTTTTGCCCTCTGCACCCTCATGTCTCCTTGAAGCACATCATGCATGTGGTTGCCCCACCTCCCATCCATTCATTACCACTTGCATCAGTGCTCTCACCCACCCAACCTTGCTTTCACATGCACATGAGCGCACATACACATGTAGATCATGTGTATGCATGCTCGTATGCATGTCCATAGATGGTAGGTGAAAGCGCACACATGATGGGCAATGGGTCTGTGACATGGGTGGGGGGCAGTGGAAGATGAACCACACAGTTACAGCCAGCAGCAGGTGTGAAAGCAGTTACAAGAGGGGCCACTGAGGTTGCAGTTGACGGATAGAATAATAATACACAATGCTGACGCTGATAGTACCCCTTTTTGTCAGTTTCATGTTGACAAACCTTAAAGGGTCTAAAAAGTCTGAGATCTGATTGACGCAGACACATTTCATGCTTCGACCCATAGGCAACCAATGGCTTAGCTTTCTCAAGGAGCTCTCCAAGGACAAGGACTTTCAGTGGATATCCCTGACATTGGAGAGGGAGCATGTTGAGAGCGAAAATGGTAATTGAAGCGGATTAGCCACTTGCTGGATCAACTCAGGACGACTCTGGAGTCCACAGTAAGTAACCAAAGGATACAATGTGGCGCTCCAGGGAGTAACTGCACTTCAAAGTAAACAACCATAAACAGTTTAGCCACAATGGACTGGGAAGTGCAAAGGTAATGTCCTGTATGGGTAGAAACTGTTAGTTTTGGTGATTTCGCACCTCATTCATGGTTCATTTCGTGTTCTAACCGTGGCCATGTTGTTCTCCATGGTCACTTTACTTACCTACCGCTTTTCAGCTTCTCTTTACCTTGTTGTGGTGTTTCTACCCATACAGAACATTACCTTTGTGCTTCCCAGTCTATTGTGGCTGAACTGTTTATGGTTGTTTACTCCAGGTTCGTATAATCTTGTTCTCTCTCTCAATATCATTTTGGTTACTCACTGTGGACTCCAGAGTCGTCCTGAGTTGATCCAGCAAGTGGCTAGTCCGCTTCAATTAGCATTTTCCACAGTGAGTAACCAAAGGATACAATGTGGCACTCCAGGGAGTAACTGCGCTTCAAAGTAAACAACCATAAAC
>JBBPJP010000657.1:0-17256 GCA_038088775.1 Boletus barrowsii | reverse complement strand
GCCTTCAAAAGAACACCTCCCATTGATCTCTGGAACGAGCGTGCCCGACTCGGAGTCACTCTGGCTCGAAGCACATTCCGAAACGCTTCACTCGCGGCTAAAGGGGGTAGAGGTCCCTCGTTCGGACAGGTTCAAGTTGAGAGCAGCGGGAACGTTCGACATCGCCCGAAGATGTGGATTAGAACTAGGTGTCCCTGATATGAAGCTCCCTTTGATGCTGCATGGCCATCCTTGTCTTCCGGTCACGATCGGTCGAGGCTGAACATGTGGTCTTACACCTCGTTCTCCAGTGACGACCATCCGTACGGGAACGAGACTTGGACACCCAGTACTGGTGTGTCGTGATGGTAGTACCAACACAGACCTAGAGTGTGTTGAACTTGAGCGCGTGAATGGAGTTGAACGTCTGAACCTCGCCGATTATCCAGGGATTGGGTGGACCCCCCCCCGTTTCTCCTGATGGTGCTCTCTCGGGAAAAATCGCATGACACACGTCAGGCGGTGACTGAGGATGCGCAGGTATGCACTGCCAGCCAACGGTGACACTGTCTCATAGTGCCATGGGTCAGGTCAGCGTCGCAAGCGACGCTCCGGTGGAGTCGCGATCACTTGATGATGATCAGGGGCCGTTCAACCGTTGGCAGTAGCTTGTCACAGGGTGCCCTAGAACGTCACAGGAACACGGCTTCTAGCAATTACTGTTCAATGAGATGATTCCCTCACAAACTCACTGTGATCCGTGGATGGCAAATTTTGCAGGCCCTACCCTAGCTAGTAGACCGACTCCAAGTCGGTGTGCTATGAGCACATCGACCATACTTGCTAGGAATCCGTGTCATAGAGGGCGGTGTTGCAGTATTTGATGTGCAAGAGTTGCCAACCAGCCAAACCGATCTGGATGATCATGATGGAGAGTTGAAACGTTGTGTCGGCTCGCGGGTACTCTAGGCTTCCGATCGGGCTCAGGCCGGCGCCGCCACAGCGACTCCGAAATGAATCACTGGATCCTAATACACGACCGCCCAGAATGAGCGTCACGAACGAAAGCCCGGTCTCTGCCGTCTCCCCAGTCCAATGGATGCGCTCGTTCGCCTACACTCCCGACTCTGCCCGTGTTGAAAACAGCCACCATCACTCAGAGCTGGCAGCAGAGGACCGCAACGAGGACGCGTTGCCCACCCAATTTCAATCGCGACACGGCTGTTCCGAGGACGGTCTCTCGTCTACCCAGCGGTGCATGAAAATGACACGCGCACCGTACAGGTGCTTGAGTGGAGGAAACGAGGGTCCCTCCTGCGTGTCTGACACCCCGAGTCGTCCCCGGTCTCGTCGTACAGTGTTGGATGCGGTAGAGATCGTTTGCAAGAAAATGGTGCGAAGGCCTACTGGCGAGTCAAGGACAGCGCACGCTTGCAATACGCCATCATCATCTTCGCACTACCCCTCTCCCCCTGCCAGCTCCGGCCCGCCTAGTACGCACATCCTACATCCTACCACCGAAGCGCAAGAAGAACGCGTCAGTCCGACACCAACGCTACCACGAAGGACGTCCAAGTACTTTGGGCGCGCATCTGCAGGGGAGGCAGATTCCGTGCCGGAGAAGTTTGCGGTTCTGACGCCTCCGAGTTCTCCGGTGCTTACTATTCCCGTATACATCGAGTCTTCCGACGTTGAGCACCCTCCATTGGACAGTTTGTCCAACGAATCGCTGCAAGGTACCTCGGACGAGTCAAAAAGCGACCATCCACTATGTGATGCTCTCATGATCATGTTGACACGACTAAAGCCGATACTCGTACAAGGTGGGTGCTTGCATCTGTCATAGGCATCCCCGTTCATATGGACTAACAGAGAGCGTACGAGACGACCCGTGGAAAGTGCTCATCGCTGTGCGACTGCTCAACGTCACGACTGGAAAGGCGGCCATTCCTGTCTTTTGCAAGATGATGTCGCGTTGGCCGACGCCACAGGATCTCATGCACGGTCAGTTGCGCCATTCCGTTTTCCCCGGTTCACCGGAGGCTGATGTCGAGATGCTAGCCCCACAAGACGCGCTCGTCGAACTACTGAGACCGCTCGGGCTGTACAACAAACGAGCGCGTTGGCTCAGAGAGGTCTCGGAGCGTTTCCTGGAGGATCAGGCCAAGTGGCGTTGCTCAAGGACGTCCTTGTCGGATGACATATCTGGCGTACCCCACTTGCAATACCCTGGGGTAGGCCCGTATGCGCTCGATTCGCTGCGCATCTTTTGTTCGGGTGACGTGGATGCATGGAAGCACGTCATGCCGCGGGACAAGGAACTCGTGCGATACCTGGTACGCCTTCTTCCGACATTGGCCACGCTGTCTGATCGTACGCCAACCAACAGCGCTGGCGATGGGCAGTTGAGGAAGGGAAGGTATGGTACCCCGATGGGAGAGGCGTGATTGGGGATGTGGACGTGCCGTACTTGATCACGTTGGTGGACGAACTCGCGGGGCACTACGATGGCGTTATCGGTGGGGAGGGATACATGTATCATTTTTGCAACGATCTGTGTGACGTGTTAACCGCGGAAGAGTATTTATGAGATTCATGAGGTGTAGTTTCGGCTATCGTCTGCTGCTTGATTTTTCGGGACAGGCTTATCGCACTTTGTCTATCTAGTGCCGCTGTGCTGATATCACACGATGTGGATTCGTTTGGCCAACGATCTAGTAGCAAGTATCGGTGGATCGGGCACGATGGGAGTGCAAAGTGCTTTATCAGGCATAGGTTCATTCGATGTTGGCCACCGACTAACCCCGTACGGAACCTCTCGCCATGAGGGGACCATTCCATTTTCTGATTTTCATTCCACGAATAGACAGGAAAGTGATTGACAGGTTAAATAGTACAATACCTTGTTCGTTCCCCCTCGCCGCTTTCTCTCCCCTCTTTTGTCATGCCAAGGCAAGTCGTCAACAACGTTGCTGGTGCCACCCCGCCTCTTCCCGTCTTCTGTGCGTCTCCTTGGCCGCTCATATTGTCTGTCTGACTTGCCGCCATCACAGCCCAGGCAGTGATCTCCAAGGGACATGTATATGTCTCGGGAAGCATCGGATCGGACGAAGAATACAATATCGTCGGCGGGGTACAACAACAGGCCGTACGTTTTTTCTTGCTCGTTCCGATCATTCCGATCACACGGCATCTCCAGAGGGCTGCGCTCGATAACATGAAGGTGATCCTCGAAGGGGCCGGTTCTGGTCTCGAGCACATTGTCAAAGTGACCATCTACTTGACCAACATGGCCCGCGACTTTGGCATGTTCAACGATGTATATACAGAGGTATGTGTGCACGTCTTTTCTCAGATTGATGTGAACTGTTGTCGTGTGCTAGTATTTTAGAGATGTGGGGCCGTTGCCCGCGAGGACGTGCATTGGAGTTGCGGCCCTGCCCATGGGAGCGTTTGTCGAAGTGGAGTGTATCGCAGAAGTTGAAGCATGATGTCTGTATTTCGGTTCCGCGCAGAACCGACTATAGTAGTTACTCAATAAATAAATAAATACGTGGATGATGGAGGCAGTGGAATGATACAGAAAGACACGTACTACCGAGAGAGCGCTCTGAATCATGCAGACCAGCATTGCATACGATTCAAAAGGTGACCCAGCACCCCTCATGAACGTCTCACACGCTACCAGCAGGGAATGGCGATCAAGGAGGGAAGCGCAGTCCACCTGGAGTGAACGCTCGCGCAGAGGTTGTCGTGGTCGCATTACGCCACGCAGGTTGCTTTGCACGCAGGCCATGCAAGACGTCCCCCAGGAGGCGTCGTATGTCTGGCAAGTACCGATCCAACGCGCTGAGCGAGGGGTTCTCGCCGAGACATTCTTCGAGCGCAGAGCGGAGTTGGGTGGGTATCGCGCGTAAATCGCTAATGATGGTTCCGTCGTCGATGCGACACGCGAGGAGCGGGAGCTGACGTACCTCGTAGGGATGTCGTAGCTTTCAAAGGCGTGTACGACGGCGTTGAATTCGACGCCGAATTGGACGTAGCAGTCGCTGACGTCTTGGGAGGATGCTTGACCACGGCTCCAGCGGTGGAGAGCCGACTCGAGTGCTCTCATGTCTCGGATGAGGTTGTGTACGATCATAGGGACTTCGGGGAACTACTGAGGGTCAGAAAGCGAAGCGCAGCTGGCTAGTGGACCTACGGCAGGAGAGAATGAGCCTGAACCAGCAGGAGAGTACATACTATTGGTGATGACGACGACGACGAGGATGCTGTAGAATACTTATAATCATGGTTGATGCGAAACCGTCGAACAGCCCCTCTCTCAAAGGAGTGGCTCTGTCGCACAGCGCAGATCTTAATACATTTCAATCTCCGACTAATGACATTTCATACTCCGATCATGACACTGGCGAGAACCGAGTGAATGGCATCTCGTCTGTCAATGTCACCCTCGACGATCTCCGTCGTGGATCCGCGACAACCAGCCCAGTAATGGCACCGTTCACCTCGTCCTTGAACACCAGCTACAAGCTATTCAGCCCACGTCAGATCATATCAGATGGCCGTCGACGTACATTGGTTTTGTAGGCCGAGAGCAGTGGTTGCACAGCCCGAGATGCCCAGTTAAACTCGTCCTTCATCTTTTCTTGTTCCGTCGTCGAGCTCGTTAGGAACCGTGCCACGCGGAGCTGATGGTCCCGCTCCGTGATGTGGTGGTACTGCAGCGGCGTTTGCGGGAACCAAGCATCGCGTTTCTGACGTGCCGCCACGTCCATCGATTTGAGCTCGTTCCGTCTCTTGATCAGTCGCGTCAGCCTCATGAGGTGCGTGTACCGCAACGTAGAGAAGGCATCGTCCATGTCGCGCTTGAACCGGTCCATCTTGAGCACTCGGCTATCTAGATCCTGGTCGAGTGACCGTCAGCGAAACACACCAGCCATCCGAGTGGCCACACCTGGAGCTGATTCCTGAACTCGACTTGCTCAGTGTACGCCTCATCAATGTCCATGTACGCCGAGTCATCATGGCAGATGTGATGATCGTTCAGCTCTTGGTGGTATTCCGACAGTTGGAACTGGAACAGCTTCTCGAGGTCCCTTGCGTGCTGTGCCCTCAGCTCCTTGATCTTCTCAGTGAGCGTGTCGACGGTCTCGACGGGGTCCTTCTTGGACTCGCCGAGCTTTCGCAGAGTCTCGGGCCTGGATGGTGATCGTGTTGGTAGTCAGCGTCGCGAGCGTGAGCACGTACGATGGCACAAAAGAGCCTTTGGTGGCGAGGATGTACCGCGCGAGACGGATGTTTCTGATGCTGATGTCGTCTGGACTGTCCTTGTCGACGGGTGCATCCCCAGACTCGCGAAATCCGTTCTTTTCGTTGTAGGCCGGGTCTGGTCTTCGCAGACGACCAGCTGGCGGCATTGTTGTTGTTATGGTACACTTTGAACGTCGACTCTGATGTCCGCCAAACGCGACGCTCTCTTTCCCTCAGCGTCCATCGGAAGAGCCCAGGGCGCCCACATCGTCCGCACCCCCTCCCGCGAGTCCCTCGCCATCCACCCCCTCCTCAACACGCCTCACCACTCGGACAGCGCCAAGTATGTCCCCTACACACCCCGACAGCGACAACCGACGACAGCGACAGCGATGCCCGTACAGCCCACAACGACCGCCCCCGCCCAGGGCGGTGTGCCCGCCAAACCCCACCTCGCCAACCTCAGAGCCGCCGCACAGACCATCGGCATTGAAAGCAACTCCATCGGGTGGGCCATCCTCGAAAAGGTCTCGTTTGAGGGCGACACCTCTGACGAATGGTCCGAGATCTGGAACGCCATCATCAAATCAAGGGTGCGTCTTACCGTACCGTTCGACCGCGCCTCCTCATTCTCTCTAGGCGACACTGCTCCTCCCCTCAGAACCGAGTTCAGGCCATGAATCAATCACGCCAGAATTCGTACAGGACCATCTCATTCTCTGTGATCTCGCATCCAGGGAGAACACCGCTGTAGTGACCTTGTCAGGTCTCCGTGGGTACCTTGCCAAGTTCGTCGTCATCTCATCACGGACAGCCTGCATTGCTGATCGTTCTCGTGCAGTGACTCCCTCACATTCCGGTCCACTCTACACCGGTCCACCAAGCCATTTCAGGCCCTGTTGGCCACGTCTGCCTCTCGAGTTGCGTCGCTCGATGCATTGCCTCCTCTGCCTGCTTATCCGCCAGAGTCGTCCTATCCTACATTCACCGTCTCCAGCGCCACACTACCTCTTCCGTCGCGAGCGACGAAACCGCCACTGCCCCCTCGTCCAGGGGCTCGCGGTGCTGGCGCACCGTCTTCCGCCCGCCTGTCCATGCCATTCGCGTCCCTCTTTGGCCAGAGACCCTCCACACCACCTCCACCGTTCCCTCCCACGACGGCGACGACGACGACAACTGTACCCACGGCCACAGCCACCGACGTCGACTCTACCATTGACATCTCCGCCTTTGTCATCGACACCGTCCTCTCCAGAACCGAAATCGCTACAGGAGTCCTCAGCGCCCTCAAAGGCGAAATCGCCATTGCCCTCAACGACCACCCCCCCTGGATCGTCGAACGCGTCCACACCTTTTCTCTCCCGTACTTTCCGTTCGTCAAACTCCCCGCGGGCAAGAAAAAGTTGCAAGATATCGGCGGGAACCCGAACCGGGTCGTGTATGCGGTCAATGGGGCGCTCGATAAGCCCGAGGAATTGGCAGACAAGTTCCAGGCGTTTTATAGGGCGGTGGAGGCTGAGCTGAGGAATACAGGTCATGTGCGCGCAGAGGAAGGAACGCATGTAGATGGACTAGCTACGAGCGGTCTGCAGGACGCGGAACCGGTACCAGAGAGGGAGGAACAAGTCGATGAAGCGCAGATACGCGACGTCCTCGAAACGATCGAGGCGACGTTGTGTACGCTCCTTTATGACAGGCAAGTGTAGACGTTCGGGTTCCCGTTCTACTCACACGGGGCATACCCACAGGTTATTCCTTCCGTCGACTTCAGACGATGCATCACACAACGAGGCTCTTTCGAGCCGGATAGCTGCATTGAACATGTTGGATCTCGGCCTGGAACATCTCGATATTGACATTGGAGACGCGAACCACGCAGAGGTGGATGCAGTCGTCCGCACGTGTGGACAGAGTATGTCGGACTAGGCTTCTCAGGTTCTTGTTTTCTTACTCCCTGCATCGTAGACTTGGCTCAGTTGGATCTCTCCACCCGTTCTCCTCGAGAAAAAGCAGCTGTTTTGGTCTCTGCCCACAAGCTGGTCGTTGGTAAGTGTATATGTCTCCATATATGCGAATCAGTGCTGACACGGCGTAGAGGGACTCTCGAAAATCCCGCCCGTTCGTCTGAAAAGTCGAGACGATGCCGAAATGGTTCCAATGAATCATACCTCTGACCCTATCGAACATGCAAGCACGCCAACTGATTCCATTCCCGTCCCTCCACAAGAGTCAACCAAGATACAAAGTCCGTCGATACCTGCTATACATCTCTCCACCTCGCCCAATCAACCAACCATCATCAAACAAGCTCCCTCTTCCGACACCATTGCTCCCTCGCCCGTCTCTGGAGATGTCCTCCTCCCTATACTTATCTTTTCCGTCGTCAAAGCGAACCCGTCCAAGCTCGTATCGCATCTCCTGTTCACACAACGTTTCCGCAACCAGGCCTTTGGGGGCGAAGAGAGTTACTGCCTCATCAATCTCATGGCCGTCGCCGAATTTCTCGAAAACGTCGACCTCGGTGCGCTCGGGCTCGGAGAGAGCGAGAAAAGGGTTCTCAGGTACTTCCTTGCATGCTGCATGCTTCACGCCTTGATCGCTCGCTCATGCATGTATCCCAGCACGGCAGACCTGACGCCCATTCCGATCACACGACCCAATATGCCCGAGTTACCGATCGCCCCGACCTTGTTGCGCGAAGAGCACCTCGCGAGTTTACGTGGGCGCGTCGGACAGGGGGTCGACGCAATCGCCGGGTCGGCCAACAAGGTTATCTCGGGCGTCTTTGACAGTTCGTTTGGTGTCCTCCGCGCGTTGTTGCCCGGCCAGACCAGTGGGAACGGCATTGCCCCCGGGTCGACGCTGTCGGCGGTATCCGGAACAGTTTCGGCCTCGGGATCGGGATCGGGATCAGGATCAGGAGCAGGGTCGGGTTCGGCGGTCGGCTCGGGTACGGGATCGGGACCGGGATCGATGGGCGCGGGTCCTCCTGGCGCTGGCGAAACAGATGCCGCTCTTTGGGGCGTCCGACCCAGCCTTGGTCTTCTCCGTCGCGAAACAGGGTTCTCGATCGCGGGTTTGACAGCGGCCTTGCCGGGGGGACCTAGTAGGGCTCGGAGCCAGAGTCACCCCGAGGAGCAGGGGCAGCGGGAGTTGGTCGAGGTGTCTTCGCGGCCGGCATCGTTGAAGTCGCATCGGAGTGGACACGAGGCATCCGAGGACGAGAACGAGAACGAGGAGGGGTCGTCTGGGGACGACGGGAGCGAGGACGGGGAGCGGGACGGGGAAGAGGGAGAAGTCGAGGAGGAGGGCAAGGAAGGAGAGGAGGGTGAAGTGGAAGAAGGGGGAGACGAACAAGCCCACGATACGAGGAGCATCAAGAGCTTTGAGAGCATGTTGAGCAGCGGGCGGAGGACACGCAACAAGGCTGGTGCTGGATCCTCGCCTGCTGCGGCGACGATGACGCCAGCGACGACAGCGACGACGACGACGGGGCGAAGGCGGAAGCGGCTGACGGACTTGACGGATCGGCTGACGCATGGGATGGCGGGGATGTCGAGACGGGTGGACGTTCAGAGGCAGGTGGTGTTGGGTCGGCTGCCGCCGCCGCACCGTCGGTTCATGGAGTGCACAGAGCAAGATGTGCGCGTCTCGGAAGTGGGCGAGCTCTTGCGTGAATACCAACGGTTGGTCGAGGCGGTGCGCAATGCGGGCGGGTTCCAGGAGTGAACCGAGGCATGAGGAGGGGCTCTCGAGTTGGCATTTAGATAGGATGTAAATACACCGTGTACGATCACTTGCACAATCACCTCCTTCGTCCCCAAAATACCACAGGCCCTGCGGGCAAACCTGGACCCATCAGCGATCATAATATTCCGTACGTAGACATGAAGGACATTTAATCCTCATCGTTGGCTAAACCCGTTGACATTTTACGATTTTGGACGATTTTGATTCTGGAAGGGTCAGTGTTTGGTTGTCTGCCACATTTAGCCGTTTTTTGAGGGGTTGCAGAAGAGGGTTCTGATTCTTCTATAATGTTGGTAACGAGGACGACATCCAAGCGAGTGCGAGAACGATTCAAGCTAGCGCATTGGGACTGGTACGACACAATTTAGGCCAGTCGGAACGACTCGGGAGGTGATCACCGTGAGAGGGTTGTACGCCAACCAGTTGTGATGTCGACCACCATCGCTGATATTGCTCAGGAAACTCATTTACTGGGTTATGCTCCTTCTTTTCAAAAGTACGATGGCTTTGCATCCATGTTTCGAAAAAGCGTGGTCTGGTGATTACGGATAACTTGTGCTCGTCTGCTCTATTTATACGAGGGACCCAGCATTCGTAGTGAGGACATAAGGACGTACTCTACCGTCGACAATGCGAAAGTTGTCGACGACGTAAAACATTATGATTGAGAGGTGACAAAGGAGAAAAGTGAAAGGTACACCCCTCAGCACGGATCTAAAAAGTTCCAAAAAAGGTACCGAAATCCGCATCGCGATCAAAAGTTGGGCGTCACGGTCCCTTTACGAGGAATAAACGCATCATGCGAGCCACTTCTTCATGTACTCAAGGGCAGCCATATGAGCGACATGGATGGTCTCGTCAAGGTCGCCATTCACCATGACCAAATCCGAGCAGTGGAACCCATCACCCTCGTAAATGGGCTGTGTCGTCGTGTTTGCCTTGTACAAACCGTTCGCAGATACGGTCGCCTCGCGCCAAGGATCGCCTGTCGCATCCATTGCACCGTCGTGAGCTCCACATCGAGGACAAGAGAACAAAAAAAAACACGCACGGAGACCATTGACAAAGAAGAGTCTATTCACGTAGCCGTCCCACCCTCCATACACCATATCTACCGCGTCCACAGACGGCGGCTGTGGCGACGAAAACGCTTGCGGGAACATGTTGACACATTGTCTCTATGTTATCGCACCGCGATCAGAATCATTCACGAGGGTCCATGTATGTCATACGCTTCCACGCACCTCCTCGTAAATGGGTTGCAGAATCCGACTGACGATGGCGGGTTGACCAGGGGGTGGACCGACCTGGAAGTACCCGACCTGGCGACAGACCATCCAGGACCACGAACGATCGTCATTGTCCACGCTGACGTTTGTCCAGTGCAATTGACTGGTATTATACGTCCCGAGGCACGTCCTACAACCCCCCTCATCAATATTTGGCTCGTGCGTGGATCTGTTGACATCTGGGAAACGTACTCTGCATCGAGCGTACTGCACACTACGACGAACGAACGCGCGCGTCAGAATCCTTTTTGTTTTTTTCGTGAATCAACATGGACTTGCCACTTGCGTAGTAGGTGTTGTTCCAAAACGATCCCCATGCATTAACGGCGTGCTGGAGACCCCATCCGGTCGCGGGGGCACTGACGCCGTCCTTGACTTCCAGTGCGTCGCAAAATTGGAAAAAGAGGGCTCCAGGGCCGGTGTGGGGCTGCAACGACTGCCAATCGAACAGGTTGGATTGCACTGCATGGGCGGTTGCGTCACGATATTTGGGGAGCAGGTATCAGACGTACGGGCAGCGGCAAAGTCGTCGACGTGCAAAAGATCGCCGAGTCCAAATGCTTCTTTCAGACTCTGTATCGCAGCCGTGTTATTCTCGGCGTAGATTTTGTCGAGGTACGCAACGACGGCTTGAACGTCCGAAGAACAATTCTTGGGCATGTAGTCACGAATAGGCGTGAAGTAGCCGTAAAAGTCGCTAATCAGAAAGATCAGACGTGCAAACAAGGAAAGTAAGCACGCACGTTATCGCTTGCACTACACCCGATGATGAATAACCCGCGTGGAAGACGCCGGGCTTACTATTCGTTGCGCATAAATCAATTAACATGGTTTCTTCTTCCTCGCGGAATAGACTCACTTGATCATCGTCCAACTCGTCAGAGCACCTACGGGCGCGCCATTTCAGCGCTCTCTTGATACACTAATCTAGATGTAACTACTCACCAGCATAACTTCCACCGATCAAGACCCATGGCGTGGTATCCGGCTTGACGTTATCACCCCCAGGCATGGGAAGGTCAACGTTCTGCGCAAAGTAAACGAGGTCGTCGATGGCTTGTTGTATTGTCAGGAGTTCGAGACTCTGTGAAGTAAGGTTGTCATAAGGATTTGAATACCCGAAGAAACGGTGCTCGATGAGGACCGTGGCTCCTCGTTGTTGTTGGGCGATCGCGCCATTGATGGTTTTATTTGTGAGGTAAGCCTCATAGCCTGCAAAGATGTCAGGACATCACGTGGGGGGTACAACTTTCCAAAGTATACCGTCAGCGTTTGTCTCCCCTGGAGTCATGAGTATGATAGGACCGGCTGAATATATAGGTTCATTACTTGGGACAAAGGGAGGGAAGGAGAGGGAAGTACCAGCTTCATAAAACTCGCAGTTCACCCAGTATCGTTGTTGGAACGTGCCCAGACTGGGGTTGTTGTGGTCGACCAGTTGATCAAAATAATAAATGGTCGTGAGCGAAGGTAGAGCTGTCCCGTTTGGGCTGGTGACTGTGCGTTCGGGGACGGGAATCTTGGGGATACCAGGTCTCCCGCGCAGCATGGCATTTGGAATCGCCGCATCTGCAAAAGAGACGGAGAGCACCGCTGCTAGCACGACTGTGAGTAACATCTCTCCACGAATGTCCTCGAGGTGTAGGGAAATACTCACTTATATAGGAGGGCAGCTCTGTTATTCTACATGTACTGCTCCATGTGGGTTAGCCTCTCGAATGAGGATCCATAACAAACATGTGCCACGTTGTTTTGACGTTGTTCACGATGTTCAGGAATCAGTAGACTCGTCTATCGTAGACAGCTGTCCCCGACTCCCAAATATGGGTTACTACTACATCATGACGACGCGGTGGGACCTCCTCCTCAGGTTGTTCCCTTCTGATACCTAGATAGCGAGGTCGTTTGAACTCGCGGCGTGCTCTGTTCCATCTCATTTCAACTCATGTGGACGCCGTCTCCATCGTTTTGGCGCTCGACGTCTCTGTTCGCCCCCGGCACCTGGTCTCCTAGCCCTCTATTTCGAATTTGCCTGTCCGTTTCGACGGCACGCATTATTCTACAACTGGTACTAGTCCCGATCGGCCTTGACGACTCTCGACTCATCAAGATGACCTCCCGGGCCTCTCACTCGAGGTGACGTGTTCGTGCCGTCGCCGCGCAGGTTCCTATCACCTTCAGCGTGGCGCTCTCAGGCTGGGCACCTCCGTCCAGCTCGTCTAGAGCGATCCTGATGTTCTAACGTGTTTCGCAGATTTTTCGGCCTGTTTCTAGCGTTCTCGTCGCATCCAGATGCTGTCGACACGCCTGCGTTGTTTCCGGGGTTGCCTAGCTCGTCCTGACATCTCCACTCCCCCTCGAGCTCGACACTTGGGAGTGTCCTCTGTCGTTTCATAGCTCACTCATAGTCTCCATGTCAAGGCAGCCCACGAGATGGTCGTAAAATGATGCCACTCTACATGAGGAGTACAACCAAGCTTGACATCCTTACTGAATGTGTGCACCGGCATCAGGGGTCGTTGAGATGCTGCTGCTACATCAGAACTGTACTGGGAACGGATATCAAAGGGAACATGGGCACATCCATCAAGCGGGCCTATAGCACAGTACCTGTCAACAATATCTTCAAGCGAGCGGATGATAATCCACAGCGTTTAGATAGGATGTAAATACACCGTGTACAATCACTTGCACGATCACCTCCTTGGTCCCCAAACAAGAAAAATAAAGCATCATGCAAGCCACGTCTTCATGTACTCGAGCCCAGCCACCTGAACGGTATAGACCGTCTCGTCAACGACGCCATTCTCCGTGATCAAATCCGAGCAGTGGAACCCATCGCCCTCGTAAATGGGCTGTGTCGTCGTGTTTGCCTTGTACAAACCGTCCGCAGATACGGTCGCCTCGCGCCAAGGATCGCCTGTCATATCCATTGCACCGTCGTGAGCCCCACATCAACCCAGGGAAAAAAAAACACGCACGAAGACCGTTGGCAAAAAAGAGTCTATCCACGTTGCCGTTCCACCCTGCATACATCATGTTCACCTCGCCCACAGACGGCGACGGCGGCGACGAAAACGCCTGCGGGAACATGTTGACGCATTGTCTCTATGTTATCGTACCGCGATCAGAATCATTCATGGTCCATGTAATGCGCTTCGCGCACCTCCTCGTAAACGGGTTGCAGGATCCGACTGACGATGGCGGGTTGACCAGGGGGTGGACCGACTTGGTAGTACCCGACCTGGCGACAGACCATCCAGAACCACGAGCGATTGGCGTTGTTCACGCTGACGTCTGTCCAATACGCTTGACTGGTATTGTACGTCCCGAGGCACGTCCTGAAAACACCCCGGCCATCCGAGTCAATGGTTCGTATGTAGACCTGTTGACATCGGGGAAACGTACTCTGCATCGGTCGTACCGCACACTACAACGAACGAATGCGCGCGTCAGAATCCTTTTTTTCGTGGATCAACGTGGACTTGCCATATGCGTAGTAGGTGTCGTTCCAAAACGAGCCCCACGAATCAATGGCGTGCTGGAGACCCCATCCGGTGGCGGGGGCACTGACGCCACCCTTGACTTCCAGTGCGTCACAAAAATCGAAAAAGAGGGCTCCAGGGCCGACGTCGGGCTGTAACGACTGCCAATCGAACAGGTTAAATTGCACTGCATGGGCGGTTACGTCACGAGCTTGGGGGAGCAGGGATCAGACGTACGGGCAGCGGCAAAGTCATCGACGTGCAAAAGACCGCCAAGTCCAAATACTTCTTTCAGACTCTGTATCGCAGCCGCGTTATTCTCGGCGTAGATTTGGTCCAGGTACGCAACGACAGCTTGAACGTCCGAAGAACAATTCTGGGGCATGTAGTCACGGATAGGCGTGAAGTAGCCGTAATAGTCGCTAATCAGAAAAGGAGTGGGGATCAGACGTGTAAACCAGCAAAAAAAGTAAACACGCACGTTATCGCTTCCACCACACCCGATGATGCGTAACCCGCATGGAAGATGCCTGGCTTACTATTCATTGTGCATTAATCAATATAGTTTCGAGTGCCTCGCAAAATAGACTTACTTGACCATCGTCCAACTCGTCAGAGCACCTACGGGAGCCGTTTCAGCGCTCTCTTGATACATTGATCTGGATGTAACTACTCACCAGCATAACTTCCACCGACCAAGACCCATGGCGTGGTGTCCGGCTTGACGTTATCACCCCCAGGCATGGGAAGGTCAACATTCTGCGCAAAGTAAACGAGGTCGTCGATGGCTTGTTGTATTGTCAGGAGTTCGAGGCTCTGTGAAGTAAGGTTGTCATAAGGGTTCGAATACCCGAAGAAACGGTGCTCGATGAGGACCGTGGCTCCTCGTTGTTGTTGGGCGATCATGCCATTGATGGTTTTATTTGTGAGGTAACCTTCGTAGCCTGGACTATGTCAGGACATCACGTGGGGGGTACAACTTTCCAAGTATACCGTCAGCGTCTGTCTCCCCTGGAGTCATGAGTATGATAGGACCGGCTGAATATATATTTTGGTTCATTACTTGGAACAGAGAGAGGGAAAGAGAGGGATGTACCAGCTTCATAAAACTCGCAGTTCATCCAGTATCGTTGTTGGAACGTGCCCAGACTGGGATTGTTGTGGTCGATCAGTTGATCAAAATAGTACACGGTCGTGAGCGGGAGTAGAGCTGTCCCGTTTGGGCTGGTGACCGTGCGTTCGGGGACGGGAATTTGGGGGATACCAGGTCTCCCGCGCAGCATGGCATTTGGAATCGCCGCATCTGCAAAAGAGACGGAGAGCAACGCTGCTAGCACGACTGTGAGTACCATCTCTCCACGGACGTCCTCGGGGGGTATCTGCACGAGAGTGGTGGGGGGAATACTCGCCCGCTAGCCAAGCTTATATGGGAGGGATGCATGGGAAGCCCTGTTATTGCACATGTGCTGACGAGAGGGCTCCATGCGCGTCAGCCTCTCGATCGTGTGAGGATCCCGAACAGAAATATAACAACATAGGCCAGAAGTACGACTACCTATATAAATGGAAATCGTTGTTCAGCCCTTCCAGTCGTAGTCACCAGTCTATGACGTACCTACTGGCAGCATGTTATCAGAACACCGATTAATCCACCATTGCTGAATTCAGACACCTTCGCACTGGATCCTTCCTTGCCTTGTACCCATTTCATCGAAGATGGCGTTCAAGCTTCTGAACAACCTCACGTGGTCTTTGACCGGTGCCGGTGACCGGTGACTGGTGACCATCGGAATTTAATTACCCAAATCTCTTTTCCACGTGTTCCCTTGTCCTTGCTTCTTCTGAGGTACTGCAGAGATAAGCAATCCTGAGTCCCTGACTGTAATAGTGCTCAGCTGCTAAAGTCGGTGTTCTCACCTGGTCAATTGCATTGAATCAGGTAGTGCACAACCAAAACGTGCCCGCCCACAAGGGAACGCAATTCTCCATATATGGGCTACAGGGTCCGATTCGCGATGGCGCGCCATTTGATGGAATTCGACCTGATTGCAGATCATCATCGGGAACCACGAGCGGTCAGCCGTGCTTAGGGTAACAAACCTTGACCTCGTATAGAGTGGCCCGAAAAACATTCGCCGTGTGCCTACTTAGTCCGCGTCTGAGTCAGCTAATGAACGCGCGAAGCAATATGATGAGATTCACCTCAAGACGGAACCCCATAACGAAGGTGTTAACGTTACAGAAAGATCAAGTTGGGCACACCAGCGCAGAACTCGAAGAACTTGACAACGCCGCCATAACTGAGTCGAATCATAGCATCAGGTAGTTAGGCGATGCCCTATTCGTCCCAGGAGTAGAATAAGACTTACGAGTTTGAGCAATGTGCGGTCATTGGTAGGAAAGAAGCTTCAGAGTTTGAAGAGGCCGTCTCCTTCGGCCACAGCACTAAGGACGCCAAAATTCCTCGGAACTATGCGCAATTTCCATCATCAGTGCGGTTGGCCCGACTCGGACGTGCAGAGAACATTAGTACCAGCGACCTAATTGGCAGTGTCTTGCCCGTGGTTCCAGCTCGGTGATTGAGAAACAATTCACAGAATGAATTGCGGCAATTACACTCGCGGTGGTACGAACTGCTAGCTATGTCGGCACCGCTGAAGTGACTTTGCAGAGTGGGCCGACGGGCACTTTGTCTCAAGCGGGACCATATTCCAACATTTCGGATGATTATGTAAGCTACAAAGTCCGTAAATGTTCTCTCATCCGACCCTTGAATCTGTCAAAGATGCCTCCAATATTTACCGTTACCTCGTGTCTTGCTAACCGCTCCATGTTTAGACAAGTCCTGAACATTTCGCCATGAAGGACATCCGAACAACCAACGAACAACGACGGTCCTTCACCTCATCAGTGGACCAGACCCAGCAAGTTCTCGTGGGATATTTCCGCTCTGTCATCACTCCACGTTCAGCCAAACACGTCTCACCCTCCTACTAAAAGGAATCCCGCAGCCTTCCGCCGACGTCTTTTCCAACACCCTTTCCTTCTTCCAATGGCGTCCTACGGGTTCACTAGACGAGCGACCAAACTACTACGATTCCTGTTATTGGTTGCCATTGGATTACTTATCTACATACGCCGGCACGACATTATCCCGCGACTTGTGCCAGCAGAACACCCTCTGGGGTGGCCTCCCCTGTATGAGAAAACAAGAGAAAGGGAAAATTCTTTACCGCACTACAATGACTACGAGCACAAGACTGTGAAATACATCCTCGCTGCGAATCATTTCCACAGTAAGAAGCCCAAAACGTTAATTGCAAGAATGCCTTGCTTACTCATCATCTTTACTCGTGTAGGTTCGGGGTGGGGGAACGTCATGCAAGACTATGTCATGATGGGCTTGCTCGCCCATACCACTAATCGTTCGTGAGTGACTCGCGCTGTTTCGTCTTTCATCCTTCCGCTACTTTGCGAACTTCTAATTTCGTCATGGCATG
>JBBPJP010000656.1:0-17257 GCA_038088775.1 Boletus barrowsii | reverse complement strand
TTTGGCTATGTAGTCACGTGATGTTGAATTTTTATTGGCTCGTCTGGTTTTTTTTACAACTTTGCTTCGCTCCATCATGAGCCCAACAAGCTGCTCATTTGGACCCCACCTCGACGTGGTAACGAGCCGACGGACCCAATTAGACATACCGCCCGCACACTTCCAAGCTTGGTAACAACAGCGAGCTGAACAGGACTGGTGACCTCGATGTGGTGATGACCCGACGGGCTCCATTGGACCTACCACCCCAACTTGACAACAAGCCAATGGGCTCGATTGGACATACCACGTACCGATCTGTACATCACCCTGAGGCAACAACGAGCTGACAGGCTCAACTGGAATTGGACGTGCCACGTGCCACCCCCATGGACCACTTCGACATGATAACCACCCCAACTGGACCACCCAATGGGCTCGATTGGACATACTGTGCACTGATCTGCACACCACCTTGAGGTGACGACGAGGTGATGCTCAATTGGATGTGCTGCTCGAGACACCCATACACTACTTCGATGGACGCCATTACCTCTGTGATCCAATCCAATACAACGACCTTGACACACTCCTCACATATGACCAACTCCACAGGGAAATGAAACACAACCGCGCCTTTCGGCTGCGTCCCTTTCGAGAAGGCCCGCTCACATTCACACCGACATATGTACAAGTACGACCGGCATTCGAACATGTTCCATACGTCGGAGAAGCACTGGTCCAGCGAGGTGTGATCTGGTGTTGTGGCAATCGAGGGTGACGCTGGTGGATTATCGGAGGTAGGAGTTGGCCGTTTCGGCTTCTTTCCGGATCATTCATAACACTTGTCTACATAGTAATGTTTATTATGTTTATTTACAATAAATGAGTGTGAAGTGTGCATTTTACTTGTTCGTGGCACATTTGAATCCTACCTATTGCATGTGGCAGGTACCGAGTTGGTTTGCCGATGTATCTATGTATTATATACATTACCCATAGCACCTACCTTTATAATATGCTTGCATGTGACGGATGCATTAGATGCTGACAGAGATTGCAGAAACCTGAGTAAATTACACTTCTGACACATTGGCACCAGTACGACACACATTATCCTTCGTGCATACCTTTATAATCCATTATACATTCTATACTATTCATATACTATATAAGGGGTATATAATATTTTCGTGCTTTGTGTGATGTGGTGTTACGGCAAGCGCCCAGAGAGCATTACCATCGTGTGTGATCTGATGCATCTCGATAAGCACTCTCACCAACTAGACGACAACGCATACTCTTTCCACTGACACGTCATGTCTTCAAGAATGAGTCGGCCATCATGGAACGGTGAGACTTGAACTTTCATGACTGGCGAGTGCGATACTAACGTCACGGTCGACGCTAGAAACGAGTGAAAATGACTTCTACACAAAATCGGCCGAAATCGATGGTCGAGAGGATATATGGTCGGTCGCGTTCCTTGTGGATGGGAGGCATGTCGTGAGCGGTGGTGAAGAAGGCAAGATCCGATGTTGGCGAGTCGAGGACGGCAAGGAGGTGGGGCTGCCGATGGTTGCAGGAAGTGCTGTTGGCAACCTCGCAGTGTCACAAGACGGAAAATGGATCGTGAGCGGAACGACCAGTGGCCAAGTTGCGGTGTGGGATGCGGAGAGTCACTCGAAAGTGAACCAGTTCACAGCACACCCCAGTTGGGTGCGAGTGGTGGACGTCTCGCCAGATGCAACGAGAATCGCGACCGGATCGAAGGACAAAACAGCCTGCGTCTGGTCGCTCTCGGCTGGCCAGCGACTGCTCGGTCCCTTGCAGCACAACAGCTCCGTTGGCGCGGTCAAGTTTTCACCAGACGGCCACCTCCTTGCCACTGCTACCTGGTGGCGTGACTCCGTTCGGGTCTACGACATTCAGAGCCGCAGCCTCCTTATCGATGTTCCAATCAACGTCAACTCAGCTTTAAACCAATCCCTTGCTTGGGCCAACGATAGCAAGCAGCTCTTTGCTTTAGCTTCTGACGGTTGTATCACATGCCTCAACGTGTTCACCGGAACCACACTTTCCCAATGGCGCATTCATAATGACAAACAGGCTCGGTGCATCACACTAGCACCCAACGGCACATTTATCGCAGCTTCTGCAGAGTCATCATACTCTTTCTGGGACATCATAACGCACAAGCAAATTGGGCCTGTCGTCGAACACACGCCTATCGTTGCGTCCATGGCCATCTCAGCAGACTATAACATTGTGACGGGTGGAGGTAAGAAAATCAGGCTACGGAATATCTATGATCTGATCCCATTGACCTACCACAAAAATGTAAGTGCAAGTATACTTCAGGATTACTTGCTAATCACAAAGCGACTCGTTAACTGCTGTAGATTTTCCTTGAACGAACTAAGTGGAACATGTCCAGTTGTCTCGAGATGGCCTGCGAATCAGCCCACATACAAGACAAGGATCCAGGTTCGTATATCGCGACCCTGGCTTGCGTTCACTGAGACCCGCGTCCATTAGACGAGAAGATAGCGAACCTCGAGAAAATCGCCCAAGACCTCCATGACGATTTTCGTGCAAAAGAGGAGAGTTCAAGTGCGTCCGTTGGGACTCTTCATTGATGTCTATGTTAATTTTTAATAGACAGTAAAATCATGCATCTTGAACAAATGGTCCAGCAACTTCACGACGAGCTGACTGAATCCAAACGTAAAGCCGATAGTCTCATCCAAATAATTCGTGTCCACGAGCAGAAACATCAATGCGAAGTTCTCTATACTGAGGGCCACATAATCGATGCTGCAGCCTCTCTCCTCGAGCTCACGAATACCATAAGCGAGGACGCCAGAGCCAACGAACTGGTAATGAACTGGCTTGCTGGTGAGTTTCTGCATAATAGATTATAAAAGATTGTTGATCTACACCATCAGAGTTCACCGATCGTTGTACGTCAACACTGGAAAACATTGGCAATGAGGCATCAAATGCATTGAAACACGGCAAAGCAATTGCAGCATACTCTGCTGCTTTGTCCCTCAGTCGATCCACGTCGAGCAAATTACTATTCAAGTGGGCGAACACGATGTTGATTTGCGGCACGGCAACTGAAGCATTGGGCACTGCTGCTAAGGTATGTTTTGCATGGTGGTTTCAGTCTCAATATCAATTCTCGTTGGTCAAGTTCAAGTGTCCAAGGTTTGTCGTGTACAGGGTAGTTTGCGATATTCTTGAAGGGGACGATTGCATCACGGAGGGAATCGAGTGCTTTCGACAGATGCAGGATGAGCTAGGAGTTGACACAGATGTCAGTGGTGAGCGAGCACGGTGGGAATCTGGTGGGTAACTGCATAAGGAATGTTGGTAAGGCTCATCTGAACATACGAGACAGATTTTCGTGGGCGATGCAGAGAGAAACTAGGGATGCTTGTCAATGTCGCGATGGACTTCGAGAACTACAGTGACGCTAATGGACATTTATCGAGCATGCTATTGCTCGACCCAGTGGACCGTGTGGATATTCTAATGAAGCGGAGCGCAGTCCGAGCGTTGATGGGCTCGTGGGAGGAAGCCCTAAGTGATGCTGACGAGGTATCATTCGCACCGCACATAGTATTGGACAGTATTCGATAACAGAGCGCTCAGATCATCAAACTCGAACCATCTTCTCATCAAGGTTACGAGAGGCGGCATGCAGTGCTACATGGCACGAAACGCTATGCGGAAGCCGCTGAAGCATTCCATACAATGTTATCAAAACTAGAAGAGTCTCCCCACGAGCACATCCAGAGTGAGTCATTTCCTCGATGCCACTCAATCCACTGCTTGTTGATCATCCTGAATCATAGGACGCCGCCGACTGTACGTCGATGCTACACCCACGATCCGGCGCGTTGTCGCGCAGAGTATTCGTCACATGCCACGTGTGTTGATCGATACCACTACCGGTTGTCTGTATGACAAGAGACACCAAGCATCAGCATTCGAGGAACTGTCGGTTTACAGCGAGCTAGTTTCATCAATGACGACGGAGCTAGACCATGCACGGATTTACAGAGAAGTGAAGAAGTTTTACCGATACGTGATGCTCTCACACAGATGGGAGCATGACGAACCTCTACTTCAGAAGGTCGAGAGTGTCACCTCGGTCTATAATCTAGAGCCATCTACTGCGAACATCAAGCTACAGACCTTCTGCTCACTCGTGTATTCCCTCGGTTTTCGGTGGGCATGGAGTGACACCTCCTGCGTGGACAAGCTAAATAATGTGGTATTGCAAGAATCATTGGTCGCAATGTTCACGTGGTATCGTGGTTCATCTCTCACGATCGTGTATCTTCGTGGTGTCTCGTCAAAATCTCAGCTCCCTGGTGATCTCCAGAGGAGCATCTGGAACACTCGAGCATGGACATACCAAGAATATGTTGCTGCGGAGACCATCCAATTCTACACCGAGGACTGGAAGCCATACCTCGGCTTGGCCTTGCCCAACCACAAAGAATCGCCTATCATCATTTCGGAGATGCAACAGGCCACAGGGATTTCTGCACAGGTGATGGCTGTACTTCGCCCCGGCCTCGACAGGGTGCGCGAGAAGCTCTTTCTGGCCTCTACGCGTCAAACAACGCTCGTAGAGGACGCTGCGTACTCGTTGTTTGGGATCTTTAATGTCGCCATCCCAGCCATATATGGCGAGGGCGACCGTGCAGTTGGTCGTCTCCTGGAACACATCCTGACAGGGTCAGGGGACGTTGCGATTCTCGCTTGGACCGGGATTGCTGGTGGTTATAATAGCTGTCTGCCCTCGGACCTCACCGTTTACAACCAACTCGTGCCATCACACGTTCCAGCAACCGTTGAGACGGCCGAGATGAACAGCATGGTCGCAGCATTGCGTTCATCCTTGCCCGACCTCTCCTTGGCTGTGCAGCTACATAACCGCCTCAGTGAACTTCCCTCTCCGTCGCTTGCTTCCAGTCGACTGCGACTTCCAGGCATCGTTTTTCGTCTCACCGAACTCGTCCGTACCTCGGACCCGGATCCTGTGACCAACCTCAGTGTATATCTCGCGACGTCATCCACATTTGGGGAGATCAAGATCAAGACGGCGGACGACCTAACGACGACCTCCAATCTCTGCCTTGTCCATTCCTGGATCCGCGTCCTTCTCGACCAAGAGTTTCTGGCAGGTGCGGCGGCGTTGGACAGCACGACACAGGCGCTCCGGTTGGTCGTGCGTCTCGGGCAGCCGTTTGGGGCGCTCTTGTTTGAGCCGGTGTCGCGCGTCGAGTATAGGCGGGTCTCTGCGGATGCGTTGGTTGTGGCTCAAGTTCAGGAACCGGTGGAGTTGATGGAATTGATGGATGGAATTCGGACGATCGAAGTGCGATAGTTTCGACTTGGAAACTGGGGCCTGTATGGAAATATAGCATACGGGTTACTTAAACCGTGTTGTTTCGACTCACGGCGTGCTGCGCTCGTTGTACCGTCCTCGTTTCCAAGTCATGTGGATGCCGTTTCCATCGTTCTGGCCCCCCGGTTCGTCCTCGACGTCTCTATTCGCCCAGCCCTTTATTTCGAGTTTCGATGGTGCGCGCGTTCCTGCCACCCCTGGGACATATCCGGTACATTCTACAACCTTTTGGTAGTCCCAATCGGCCTCGACGACTCTCGATTCATCTTTCAGGTCAAGATGACCTCCTGGGCCTCTAACCCGAGGTGACATGTTCGTGCCGTTGCCGCGCAGGTTCCTATCGCCTTCGGCGTGTTCCTCGAGGCTCTGATCCCCGCTTGGTACAGCTCGGCTCGTCCAGCTGGAGCGGGTTTCCTCCTCCCTATACTCGAAACGTTCGTGCTGATGATCTAACGTGTTTCACAGGTTTTTCGGCTTGTTTCTAGGGTTCTCGTCACATCCCGATGCCATCGACACGTCCGCGTTGTCTCGCCTAGTTCGTCCTGACATCTCCACTCCTCTCGACACTTGGGGAGTTTCCCCTGTCGTTGAACAGGTTCCTCACTCACAGAGGTAATGAAGGCACTCGACATGAGGAGTACAACCAAGCTTGACATCCGTACTGAATGTGTACACCGGGATCGGAGGTCGTCGAAATGCTGCTGCTACCTCAGAACCGTACTGGGAGCCAAAATACATGGATATCAAAGGTGGCGCACCGTCAACAATATCTTCAAGCAAGCAGATGATAATCAATGGACGAGTGTGTAGAAAGTGGGCAACCAGTGTACCGACAAGGGCATTCTTTGCCTGCACTGGCAGCTTCCCCTTTCCTAATGACAAGTTCGAGATGGACAAACGGAGGGAGTCGACCCTCAAACATGAAAGATTACACTCATAGTAGACTGAATCCGAGTACAACATGGGGGCTGTCGGGAGATGCCTCATCGACATCAGCGAACGAGACCCTGACAACAACAAACAATTTCTTTTATTGGTTAAATAAAAGTTCCTGGCAGACACGAGAACAGGGGACTCCGAGTGTTCGTGATTCATCTGGACAGTCGAACGTGGGGTTTACAGGCGATGTCTTTGGGCTGTTGCTAGAAGTTTTGAAAAGTTCGCTTGCCTCTAGACAGCTGGCGGTGGCCAAAATATCCGGTTGACATGGAATTGACAGGTATGCACTCCGGGTGTTTCGCTGGACTACCAACTTACATTTTTTTGATTCCCTCGATCTCGCTGGTCTTGGATCCTACGATTCAGTTGCGTGACATTCATACCTGCTTTCCATCCAAGTTCCAAAGCTGCTGAGGATTTTGTGTTTAGCCGTGCCTGATGTCTTGGAGGCTCCTTCATGTTTCATCGCTGAGGCGGTAGACTACGGTTAGCTGCTAGCCGACTGTAGTCGAATTCGGTCCTGACTGCCAGGACTAGGATCGAAACCGATCTACTGACAGTGCGCGATTTGGCAGATTAAATTTCGCTACTTCTAGGCCGTTTAAACGTTTGCAGATAAAACGGCGGATCCCCCACTGCCTCTTTTCTCTCGTTTCCTCGCCCTCTTCATTGGGCCTGAGCAGGATCCAGCAGATCATGGCGATCCGTATCACCACCTGTCTTTGTCTGTTATCATTGCCGGCATGGCTAGTCGCAGCCCAGAACGTTGCTTCGCAGGCGTACACCCCCGTGGCAGGACCCTGTCCGCAGAACTTCACGCTCGTTCGCATGGCGGGCTCACCTGGCAACCAATCCCTCTCCACCTCTGAATCCGCGTATGTCCAGGCTCGCCAATCGCAAGTCATCCCGCAGGCCTGGAAAACATACCTCGCTAATGTCGAGGCCACCAATGTCACTCTACCTTCATACGTGTCCAGAATCCTGGGGTCATCCTCGGAGACCCCCAAGTTTGGCATTGCAACGAGCGGAGGAGGATACCGGGCCGCGATTTTTGGTGCAGGTGTGCTGAATGCGCTGGACGGGAGGAACGCCTCCTCGAACAGTGCCGGTTTAGGGGGATTGCTTCAATCTGCAATCTACTTGACAGGATTGTCGGGGGGATCATGGCTTGTGACGTCCTCTGCACAAGCCAACTTCCCGACAATGCAAGAGCTCATCTTCGGATACTCTAATCCTCTCGTCGCGAACAATTCGTGGGCCGGATGGAATGCCAATTACAGCTTCTACGCGCCTAGCTCTGATAACTCCACTGATACTGCGTACCTCGCCGATTTGCTTGAGGAAGTGCTGGGAAAGTACAAGGCTGGTTATGCTGTTACGCTTGCCGACTTATGGGCACGCGCATTGGGTAGACACTTCGCTAACGGGACATCCCCGTCGAACTTTTATGATAATAAGTCCTACCCCCATGGTGCGGGGATTTTGTGGTCATCAGTCGCCGAAAGGTGAGCATTCGAGTATCGAAGGATGAGAATGCTGATATGTGGATGTCAGTGAATCGTTTAAATCATACGCGATGCCATTCCCGATTGTCGTGTCAGACCTCTCTGCACCAGGCCAAAATATGTCGAACGTTATACCTGGAGACTTCATGCCGATCTCTAATCCTATATTTGAGTTCAACGTCTGTCAGTATAACAGGTCCATTTTGGGGTCTCTCGAAGCTAACGAGGGACATAGTCGAGATGGGCACCTTTGACCCTATGTTATCTGCGTTCGTGCCCACAAAGTACCTGGGGACGACGAATGATACCATCTGCATCACGAACTATGACCAGTTAGCACTGGTGGCTGGAACCTCTTCCGCCGTGTTTAATGAGTTTAATCTCACTGTAGGTTCATTGTATAGTGTTGCCGTACACCGTGACTCATTCAAGAACGTCAGAACACCCTAAATTCTACTAGCATTGGTGATGAACTTGCTTCCCTGAACAAGTACCTGCCTGAACCAGGGATTGAACTTGATGCTGCATTGTGGCCAAATCCGTTTTATGGTCGCGCACCGGAGACTTTTCTAGCATCCAATCACACAGATCTAACGCTGGTAGATGGCGGTGAGGATGGAGAAGTCATTCCGATACAACCCTTGCTCGTGAAAGCTCGTGGTCTGGATACCATCTTGGTAATTGATGCTGTGAGTACGGTGCTAGCCCAGCGGTCGCTTGAAGCTTGACATCTCACAGACGTCAGACGTTGACAATTTCTCCAATGGCAGCTCGTTAATTGTGAGTTGCCATTTCGTACATGAGTCATAAGTGATAATTCTCCACTAGGCCACACAAGCTCGGGCTATGTTGCTTTCGTCAGCGTACTCGTTCCCCCGCGTACCAACATCACCTGCAGAGTTCGTTGCACAGAACCTGACCACGAGACCAACGATCTTTGGATGCAACGCGGGTAAAAATGAAACCTCCCCCCTTGTAATATATATCGCAAATGGTGGCCCTCCTCATGGCGAAGCGCCCCTCACCAACACATCCAGTTCACAGGCGGCCTATAAACCTGCAGACATTCAGGCGATGCTCGATCAGACCTATGCTATTGCCATGCAGGGCTACCCCCAAAACTCAAGTATGACAACCGACCCCGACTGGCCTGGTTGTATGGCATGCGCCATCGTCGACCGTGCACGCGAGAGGGCAGGCGAGCCGAGGAGTGGGCTATGTGAGAAATGTTTTGACCGATATTGTTACTCTGGGAGGACTGTCGCTTAAGGCATCACAATCGACAAACTGCCCATCCGAGTGGTTCACGCGTGTTGCGTACCGCGACACCGTCAACGACCCTCACTTGGTCTACACTCACTCCTCACGCCGAAACCTATGCCAATCATATTTTGCTTATTCTTCCCTGACACCATTTTCCATTTCTTCTGACCCAAGACCCTTGTATTCCTTCCATCTACGCAGGCGTAGAGCCCACCTATGTATATGATGCCAGTATTTGCATTCACGAATAGAGGATGTTACTTGGTCTACATCGTCAGCATAGGATGTTTGGCCAGCATTGGTTGGTTGATCACTCGCATGGCGAGCGATCATCGAACTGAAAACGAAATTGAATTCGTTATGCAGTCACATTATGTAGTGATCAAGTGGTAGTAGTACCTTCGTTGTACCTTAGACGTCCCCCCTTGTAGCGTCGGGATCATCGAGCAACGACGAAGGAGAAGGTATTCAAGTACCCCACTCGGAGAAAGCCCTGTTGGATAGGGGAGAGAAAACTGCGTCAGAGCCCGCGTCTAGTGAGCCTCCCACAGAACAATCGGAGTCGGGTACGCGACTGCAGGATTTTCCCGAGGGCGGATGGTCAGGGTGGGCTACCGCCATTGGCGCGTGCGTGGAGATGCCTTCTTTTTGCTTGTCCTCACGCTAACGCCTCTTGAATAGATTTCTCGTCCAGTTCAGCACCTATGGGTAAGCTATTTCAAAGCGCGACCATAGGCTAGCGCGGTTGGTCGCATTCGGATACTCGATCTCGTTTGGGGTGTATCAAGGTATGCCGCTTGTCGGAACCTATCTCAGTGACCATTAACTCCTACGAGATTTCTATGCTCAAACGTACATCACCAACGAAACCTCCTCTACCATTGCGTGAGTCTGCCATCTTCCGGTTGCGTTCCTCCGTTTGACTTGTGTTTCAAAGATGGATCGGGAGCGTAAATGCTTTCTTGTTCGAGATATGCGGACTTGTAGCGGGCAGCTTATATGATCGTGGTTATTTGTGCGTCCCAGTAATGCCGCGGATTATTGCCCTCGTTTTGACCTGCACAAATCTAGTTATCACATCCTCTATGGGGCATCCTTGCTCCAGGCCTTTTCCCTTTTCATGCTTTCGCTGGCGCGTCCAGATAACTATTATCAGGTGCGCAGACACGTGTGAACCTTAGCAATGAGATTGATTAAGGATGCCAAGGTCTTCCTAAGTCAAGGAATAGGGTCTGGGTGTGCCGCGGGACTGCTGTATGTTCCTTCCATGGCAGTCTTGTCCCATTATTTCAACAAACGCCGTGAACAACTTATGACATTCGCCTCCTCTGGCGCTTATCTCGGTGCAGTGGTGCACCCCATCATGTTGAACAACACGATCAATGGCCAACTTGGCTTTGCAAATGGCGTTCGCGCCAGCGCCGGATTTGTTAGCGGACTCTTGCTGATCGCCTGTCTTCTGATGAGAACGAGACTACCGCCGTCCGATTCCCCCACAAATTTCCTCACTGCTGCGAAAAAGTGTGGCAAAGACAGTGCGTTCATCTTTGGATGCCTCGGGTGAGTCTCGATCATCCCCTCCAACGACCCCACGGCACCCAGTTGACTCAGGCGCGTGTAGCCTCTGCATTTTCGTTGTGGCGTTTTACTATCCCTTGTTTTATCTCCAGCTTGACTCTGTGAGACACGACTTGGGTAATACGTTTTCATTTTACTCAGTTGCGTCCATCCCTACCTATTCGCGTCTGAGTCGACGATGGGTCTCTTAGCTCGTGATCATGAACCTTGCGAGCTTTGTTGGCCAGCTCAGTTCGACCGTGCTCGTCGTATACTTCCCCGTCCCCACGGTGCTCGTCATCGCCACGTTTTGCTGTAGCGTCGTCATCTTGGGGATGATCGGCGTTCATACAGTGGCTGGCGTCATCGTCTTTGGCGTCTTGTATGGCTATTTCGCTGGAATATGTACGTCTCTTTTGCGTTTGCGCTTTGACCCGTATGATTGACTTTGCTCACCGTCTCGCAACACGCATCAGTCCTCGCGTTGTGGACACCAGTGATGGCACTCCTCACGCCTGATATCTCCGAGCTAGGGTATGTCGTTCGCCCACAGCCCGCTCACAGCGTTTCTCCCCTAACGTGTCTTACGTGACAGGGTTCGCATGGGCATCGCATGTGCCGCCATGGGTACGCTTCTCATTTCTTGCCTTCGAATACGAGACGTGCGTGCACCTCTGCTGACGGTTTGAGCTTGGCAGCGATTGGCGGTCTTGTAGGTACGTTTTCCTGTTCTCCCTCATGCACACACATCGTCGTTTCCGCGACTGGCACTCATTCGAGCTCAACTATCAGGTCCGCCTATATCTGGTGCGCTCCTCACGCCCGCGTACGTCTGGTGGCGAGGAGCCGTCTTCAATGGCGTACGTCTGTTCTTTACTCTTTCGTGCTTGCTGCTCTTGTACCATACCGTCCCCATTTACTACGTTTTCCACCGCAGATCGTAGGCGCCCTCGGATGCACCATGTTCATCGCATGCAGCGCATACTCATACGACGGTCCAGACTCCAGAGCCAAAGCCACGAACTGAAATCGCAGTCGAATCCCCCGGTCGGTGGTCTCGATCTATAGCATAGATAGAATACACCTATGATAGACGTAAAACATATACCGTAACCTTGTTTTTGTAACTCTCGCCTGGACCAGATGCGCGAAAATGAGTTCGTCTATATCGAGTTCATTGTCATGTACAAAATATGAGTGAAACCACTACAAAAGACACGAGAAATGTCGACGTCCGATGTGGAAAAAGTAAGGTCAGGTACCGAGACTACTCGAGGCCTGCCGGTCGGTGCCTCTATGCATACAAGTCATCCTCTTGCGTGTCGTCCTGGAACCCAGCGTTCCCAGCTGGTGCCGACGTCGACCCAGAGGGACCAGAACCCTCTGGGAACCTAAAGTTATTTCCGAAACCACGCGATTGCTGAAGGTTCTGTGCGTGTTACTCAGTGACCCGACTCGCACCAGAAAACACCCAACGCCTACCTGAGAAAACATCTCATATCGCCTGATATCCTGATCAGACACAGACCGTCTTGCATACTTCATCGCCTCCTCGAAATGTTCCTTGGTAATTTCTGGCACCGGATCCTCTTCCTCTTCCTCCATCTCGGCGTCTGCATCTCCCCCAGCAGCTTCCTCCCTTTCGCGCTTTTCTCTCTGTCGCCTGATGTCAGCCTCGATACTCTCCCGGATTGCGAGCTTGGCAGCACGCTGGCAGATTTCGGTTAGATCAGCACCAGAGAAACCCTGCGCCGTCTTGGCAAGGTAGCCGAGCTCGACCTCAGGTGCCACGGGGGATTTCTTGAGCTGCGCCTTGAGGATGGCCAAGCGAGACGGTTCGTCGGGTAGTGGAATGTAGATCAACTGGTCCAGTCGTCCTGGACGCAGTAATGCAGGGTCGATTTGATCAGGACGGTTGGTAGCACCAATGATGAAGACGTTCTTCTTGGTGTTCATACCATCCATTTCAGTGAGGATCTGGTTGAGCACACGGTCGCCAGCGCCACCAGCATCGCCCATCGAGCCTCCACGAGCTTTCGCAATAGAGTCGAGCTCATCAAAGAACATGACACAGGGTGCAGCAGCTCGTGCCTTGTCAAAGACGTCACGAACGTTGGCTTCGGATTCACCGAACCACATAGTAAGCAGTTCAGGACCCTTGATACTGATAAAGTTGGCTTTGCATTCGTTGGCAATGGCCTTCGCAAGCAGTGTTTTACCAGTTCCAGGTGGTCCATAGAACAGTACACCTTTCGATGGTGCCATACCGTATTTGAGGAACTTCTCGGGATGGTCGACAGGGTACTGCACGGTTTCCTGGAGTTCGAGTTTGACTTTGTCGAGACCACCAATATCGTCCCATGTAACAGTTGGCACCTCGACAACGGTTTCTCTGAGCGCAGAGGGGTTGGAAGTGCCAAGGGCGAACCGGAAGTTATCCATGGTGACGCCGAGAGAGTCGAGGACTTCGGCATCAATGGTGTCTTCATCAAGATCGATCAAGTCCATCTTCTCTCGGATCTGTTGCATAGCGGCTTCTGAGCACAGAGAAGCGACATCCGAACCAACGTAACCGTGGGTATCAGCTGCAATCTGTGTACCAACAAATCAGATTTCTGAGAGAAACTAGAAGACAGGTATGCTTACCTGCTCCAAGTCGACATCATCAGCCAATTTCATGTTCTTAGTATGGATGCGAAGAATCTCCAGACGTCCGGTCGGGTCTGGAATGCCGATATCGACTTCACGATCGAAACGACCAAAGCGACGGAGCGCAGGGTCGATCGAGTTCGGCCGGTTGGTGGCAGCCATGACGACGACATTTGACCGTGCCTTCAGACCATCCATGAGAGTAAGGAGTTGAGACACAACACGGCGCTCGACTTCTCCATTCGTCTGAGAACAAGATGAGTATGCAATTGGGAGGAAGCACAATTCCAACAGACCTTTTCACGTTTAGGGGCGATAGAGTCGATTTCGTCAATGAAGATTATAGAAGGAGAGTTCTTTTCCGCCTCTTCGAAAGCCTTGCGCAAATTACTCTCACTCTCTCCAGCCATCTTACTCATGATTTCCGGACCATTGATCAAGAAGAAGAATGCACCAGTCTCATTGGCCACTGCACGAGCCATGAGAGTTTTACCAGTACCCGGGGGGCCATACATGAGGATACCCCGTGGTGGTTTGATACCAATGGATTTGAAGAGTTGAGGATGACGGAGGGGAAGTTCGACAAGTTCACGAATTTGCGCCATTTGTTTGCGACAACCACCAATATCATCGTAGCCAACATCGTTGAGGTTCGCTTCTTCGTCCTCGCGCTTGACTGGGTCGCCCTCTGAAAATTGCGTCAGACCCACGCCCCTGAGGGTACAATGGGCATACCTGTGTGGATAACAGTATCTTGGGCAACAATACAGTATTCGGCAGGATCGGTTTCAATGACTTTGAATTCGACAGTTCTCATGCCTCCTCGTACGAGGAAAGTATCGCCCTTGCGGACGGGGCGGTATGCTGCCGGCACATAAGTAAATTGTGTTTAATACGCACTATTTCAGACACATACCCTCGAGGAAATAAGGCTTGAGATAAACCTCGAATAGGTTACCGCTCAGGCCCTCGACGGAGTCGTCAAAGGGGAGGACATGTATCCGTTTTCCATACTTGATGTCGAGACATTGGTGAACGTTGACGAGGTCACCTAGTTTTACGCGAAGGTTGTTTCGCGCAACCTTGTTCAGCTGGATGCGTCCTTCTTCGACTTCGTCCGACGACAAGCAGATGAGGACGGTGTCGCGGCGTTTCTTTCCCCTTCAGGTTGAACGAAAACGTGAACACCACGAGATGAGGTGCATTTGGTCGGGGATACATACCTGACGATGATGGTATCACCTCGGAATAGCGAGAGGGTCTCCATCGTTGCGGGGTTGAGAGTCGCGACTGTGATTGCATTTAAACAAGGATCTCCACGTCAGAGACGACTTACCAGAATTATCGTCGGAGGACGCCTCGTCTGCAATGAGACGATTCGGACTGCAGGGTATGTCAGATCGAAAGGGATATGGAATTAAAAGGCACACATACGACTTCTTTGGGCGGAGGATGGCCGTCGAGGTGTCGTTCGGGCCTGGTTGTGGTGGAGCACCGCTGGGATCAGCCATTCTGGTTGAGAGTTGGACGAGTGGTGGTAGTGGTTGAGAAGAAAGAAGCAATTGAGTTGGTGATGGTTAGAGGACGCGCGTCCTCGACAGCATCACGTTCAAGCACCGGCCATGAAGATTGCTTATCTAATCAGCGACTACGTTTCACGATCCTTCCATTATGATCTAGCAAATCCGAACTTCCGAGCTCATCACCTCCTTGAGCACTCTCCATGCTGCGTCGCCTGGATCGCACTTTTTCAGGGAATCATAGTCGTACCACACAAACACCCCTTCCGAGTCCGCCACGATTCTCTGTTGAGCGTATGAATAAGCCGCAGCCGCCAACACGAACTGAGTACGGCTTGACGACACGATGGCCCTGTGCCCGATGAGCAACTGCATACACGTCCTTGTCAGAAGGCTCCAGGAAGATGAATAACACGCGCACGGTATCTGGGAATGTGATAGGGCGCTTAAAGTTGACATTCATAGACTTGAGTATGATGGAGACGCCTTGCCCTGCGAGCATGGCTTGTGCACGCTCCTTGCCGCCCAACAAATTCCCTACCTGGATCACCCATTGCATTCGGCCCTAGGCATTGCAAACTCAGTTAAGAGTGCCTCAAATCCTAACGACAGCTCACCGACTCGAAAAATCGTACTGATGAGGATGAGCAAAGGAGAGAGTGAATGGTTGCTGTTCCCAACGCGGGCATGGGCCGTACTTACGGTAGTGCGCGTTATTCACATGTCTGTCAGACGATTAGTACGGGTGATGGGAAACAGGAGCGAGCATAGTACCGAAAGGCGTCGTGATGTCCCCAGACAATGCTCTGCTCCCAGAGCGAACCTGCATCGTACCCGAGTGACAGCAATTTAGCGCGTGCCTGGGTGGCGGGGTCAGGCTGGTCATTCTGTGACTCGGAGGCACTAGTGCCATGAGCGGTGGGTATTGGATGGGGTTGCTTGACCGTATGCAACTCGACAGGAAAATCATCTGGAGATGCAGGGCCAATGGACCCTGGGGTTATGTGAAATGGGGACGAAGGATCACGAAAGGCATCTTGGAGGGACTGAGGGACGGTTGGACGTCAAGGTGTACCGATAATTACACACAACTGGCTCACCTTGATGGAGGATCCGCTTATGAATGCTCTAGTTGCTGGTAGACAACGAGCGACTACCCCGGTGAGGTGGCACGCTAGGTTCATTGCTAACCTCTGTTCAACCGTTGGCCGTGGCTCCTGGTTACCATAACAAGTAAATAGCCCCTGTCTCTTGCTTTGGCTCAGCTCAGCGATGGCGGTTGTCATCTTCCCAGCCTTTGCGATTGTCCGACTCGTCGTCGCCGACGACAATGGCGACCAAAAATCGCTTGTTGTATTCCCTTGTCTTCATCGCCATCCCTGCGTATGCCCATAAACACAACGACGTGTCCGAAGAACAACTCCATGCACCACTCGATGCCATCCTATTCCTTCACATGGGCCTCCAGGCCCTCGTATGGGGCATTCTCTTCCCCATCGGCATGGTGTTCGGTCTCTCGCGTAGTCGTTGGCATGTCCCTCTTCAAGTTCCGTTGCTCCCCTTCAATCCGAATAGACTTTCTCTGACGAACGCATGCTTCACAGAGTCTCGCATTCGCTCTCACGTTTGGCGGTATCATCCTCGGTCATGCACACGGCGGGAGACAGTTTCCCCATTCCTTTCACGGTTCCTTTGGGTCTTGGATCCTCCTCCCTATCTTTACCCAACTTTTCCTCGGCATCTATCTCAAATTACACATTCATGAAAGGACGCTAAGACCCTATGCTGTTCGCGCACACGGGATTCTTGGACGCATTTGGCCGATACTGGGATGGGTGCAGGGCCTATTCGGAGTCATCGTGTTAAGGGGTCTCTGTGGTGAAGAAGGCGCGGGGCAATGTGCAGCACATTATATTATGGTAAGATGACTCGAGGTCACTGTCGCGAAACATCGCGCTCATCCTCGTCCAGGGAAGCGCTTTCATTGCCTATGGAATCATCATGGCCATTTTGTTAGTTGCTGGCGAAAATTGGGTACGTCAGAGCGGAAGGAGTCCAGAGTGGTGGGACTCGTGGGTAATTATGATCTGGGTTTGTTTTCGAGTTTAGAGTTGGGGCGTGCTGGCTCATGTACTCTATTCTCGCAGGGTATCGTGAATACCTTCACGGAGCACCATGGTGGCAAGTGGTCGGTCAAGGATATGCAGCATACGTACGTCATCTTTTTCCCTTTTCTTTCCTCTGTTCTCATCCGATTAGCGTATTGGGAGTAATTTGGTGGGCAGGTGGTGCATTAGGCATCTACCTTGCCCGTAACAATCAGGCGTGTCACCTTGTTCTTACCTACACCCACTAGCTGAACATTCCTCTCAGAGAAATGTCATCCCAGGTCTGATGTGCGTCATCTTGGATTCGTT
>JBBPJP010000655.1:0-17276 GCA_038088775.1 Boletus barrowsii | reverse complement strand
ACAAGGACAAGGAAAGCCCTGCATTAACACCGTCTCATATGTCATATTGATCATCACAACAGGGTTGCACATCGCCCGGGTCAGGAAAGAGGGTAAGACCTATCTACTAAACATCGTTCTTTTTGACTGACCCTTGACAGCGTATTGAACATTATCTGGAGAACCTTCCAAAGGGAGGCGACTGGCGAGAATTCTGTGCCACGACGCCAGCTCGTTTCCACGGCATGGAGTTTGCAGGTGCTCAAGAATGCTTCCAATGGGTGCGTGTAACCCAGCACATGTGTGGACACCACTCACGATCTACGTGCACTTACAGAACTATGGAACATACGGGCTCTGGGAAATCGCTGATATCAACTGCTGATGGGATTCATGTTACCCCTCTTTGTATGCTCGCGATGCTTACCTTTGTACAACACCGACATCGTACTTTACAAGTCTGATGGTTATGTCTTTCTTGCATTACCGCTAGGCTGAACAGTCAGTGGGAACATCGCCGCGTTACTCACGACTTGCCTCGTGCTGGGCTTCGATTTATGTAAAAAGGACTTGCCCTCAATCAACTTGCTGTGCGTCGCTCTTTCGCATCAACGTTTCAACTTTCACTTCAGAGGTACGCTCTCAGTGAAAAGTCACCCAACGCAATCGTGTCGTGGGGGTTGTCTTTTCAGTGCGGGTGCACGCATTCTTGGTGATCAAGTCACCATTGCTCTTCGCTTCACTGCACGCATTATCATTATCGACCATAAACCACAGTCGTGCAATATGCCTGGGTGAGTCTCATATGGTGTGTACTTAGTGCCGCGGTTCACTGGGATGTGACGGTACTCTCTTTGTGGGGTAGATACAAGTCTGGGCCGAACTCGGGAGGTAGCTCATCAACTGGCCCTTTGGTTGTCCATGGGTATGTCTTCCCTTGAACGATTCATTTGAAAATCTCGCGTATGTTTACTGTTTACTGCCTTGTGTCAGGTCATCGTCCGAAGAAGCCTCCCCGTTGTTGCCGGGGAGATCACGGCCCGCGATGTCCCGCGATGGATGCAAGGCGATCACATACAGCCTAGTCGGATTGCTGGTGTTATTCTTCGTCGGCGTCAGCTTATTCCAGCACTTTCTCTTCTGCCCCTTGTTCCCATCGACCATGCACGCCATTCGTCGCGACTGGGAGAAAGACGTGGCGCACCATGAACTCCTGTTAGAACAATGGCGGCTCGAGAATCTGGAACACGACACCATTAAGGAGGAGTGGAAGCTTGAAACGGAATGGCATGAAAGGGACGTGGCGCGTCGTATTCGCGAGGAAGACGAGCGTCAAGTACGGGTGAGACAGGAGTGGGCTCGAGAAGTAGAGAGGCATATGCATGAGTGGGAGGGGATGGAGCGCCGTGAACGTGAACACCGAGAAAGCGAGCGTCAAAGGTGGCAGCGTGAAGTCGAAAACCACGATCGCATCGAGAAGGAGCGCCAGAAACGGGAGGTCGAAGAACGCCAGAAACTCAACATGTTCTGGGGTTATATCGAGGCGCATACATGCACCACATACGCGACCAGGGACTACACTGCTCAGCTCATGAACCTACCAACGACTTGGGAGCATCGGGTGGAGGCGTGCAAGGCTACACCGCTTGAAGTCCACGGGGTCTCGTATCTGCCAAAAAGTTGTGAGGATAAGGCAAGTGATGTTAACTCGAGGATGCTCTCAGAACTGATATCGTGCCAGGGCCCTGGTGTTGTCATCGGAAGATGGGAGATTAACCAGCATGAAGCGGACTGCACATCATTTTGGCTGTGGTACAAGGATAAGGAAAGTTCTCAACCTACAAATTCGACGTCACACCAAACTGACGATCATTGCAGGATTGCACCTCTCCTGGATCGGGAAAGCGGGTGAGCTCTAACTTTGTGAACTCTGTATGATTCTCATGGTCTACCTTCAGCGCATCGAGCATTACCTGGAGAACCTTCCGAGGGGGAGCGACTGGCGAGAATTTTGTGCCACAACGCCGGCTCACTTCCTTGGGATGGAATTCTCAGGTGCTCAGGAATGTTTCCAATACGTGCGTTGTAACTGGAATTGCATTGGAGACACTAAACGATTTTCGCGTACTTGCAGAACTTGGGAACGTACGGCCACTGGGAAATTGATGACGCGAGCTGTCTGTGAAAATAGCCACAGCGCTGCTGTTTTCCAGGTTTATTGTCCTCGTTCAGTAAGATTTCAGGGTCAAACAATGACCATGTGCAGACTCTCAAGTCCCAGTGACAAGTACTATGCAGTTCATTCTCAGTCCAATTTCTTGATCGTGTATTGATCGTGTAAAACAGAAATACGAATTTTTGTGTGCAGTGTTCTCCGATCCGCATCGTGGAGCTAAGCGAGGCTCCTGTACAGCAACTGTGACAGCCCTACCGTCCGTTGAGCTCGTTCAATCTAAATAGTCATACTTTCCTCCAGCTACTGCTGAAGTCCAGATGGGCAGCGTAGTAAGTTCTCAGCTTCCCCCGAGCCCCCATCTCTCCTGGTATATCTCCCAGCATTCCATGCGATCGTTATTCCGCACATCCACCTGCGGGCTCCACAGCCGTGCACCGGTGCGTCGCTTTGCATTGTGTATTGCGTGTTCTCTTCAGACAACCTGAGGCTGCCCCATTGCTCTGAGAGAGAGCACACCGAAAAAGGATGTACATCTTTCTTTTATGCCTGGTTGGATTCTTGTGTATAGCATTCATCCTCTCTCAGGCATACATGCGTACGTACCCAGCCATGGGGGACGCCACCCGCCAGGAATTCGCGGTACAGGGACAACATGTCATCCTACAGAACGAATGGGAACTCAAGAGTCAAGGAGAATCGGAAACGCGCGACGGAAGATCATGTAATCGAGCATCCGCAAGGAACATGAACGTCAAGAACAAGTTCAACAGGAGTGGAGCCACGAGATTGAACGCCACATACGCGAGTTTGAGGAGATCCAATCCCGTGAGAGGAAGGAAAGGGAGCTAGAATGAGAGAGGTGGTAGCGGAGCGTGACCAGGGGGAGGAAGAAGAACGTCAAGAATGTTACATGTCTCAGGATCACTAGTCTGGGGACCAGCCCGTGACATTGCCGTGTTGAGAGGCAATGTCATAGACGGGCTGGTCAGGCGCATGCATGCACTGTGGATGCGAGGGAGTATGCTGCCATACATCCTCTCCGTGGTCGACTTGCATGGCTTCCATTGTATGTTCTTGTCAGTATACGCGCGCTTTACATTCTGTAGCAATGACAGTATAGACACGATATACAAACGCTAGACTGAGCACAGTCAAATAGGTACGAGTCACTGCACTACTGGCAGTACTACAAAGCCTTCCTTCCTGGCTTTCCACGCATCCACTCCTACCTGTTTCAACGCACCGAGAACGGCCTGTTTAAAGCTTTCTGATCCACACACATAGATTAGGTTATATCAACTGTCAGTGCTGATGCGGATTCATGTTACCCCTCTTTGTATGCTCACGATGATTACCTTCGTACAACACCGACGCTGTACTTTCCAAGTCTAATGGTTGTATCAAGTCCTTGCGTTACCGCTAGGCTGAACCACTCCGAGTCCGAGCTGGCCAAATGTCAACATACAAGTCAGTGCATTCCCGGCCGCGGAACATCGCCGCATAACCAGCCTACTCACCTTCCCTTTTCGACTTGCCCTCAATCAACTTGCTGCCAGTTGCGTTGCTCTTTCACATCAACTTTCACTTCAGAGTACGTTCTCAACCCAACGCAGTCGCATCGTGGAGGTTGTCTTTTCAGTGCGGGTGCACGCATTCCTCGTGATCAAGTCACCATTGTCTTTCGCTTCGCCGCACGCATCATTATTATCGACCATAAACCACGGTCGTGAAATATGCCTGGGTGAGCTTCCTCTGGTGTGTACCCATTGCCGCGGTTCACTGGGATGTGACGGTGCTCTCTTTGCGGAGGTAGATACAAGTCTCGTGGCCTTAGGCCAAACTCGGGAGGTAGCTCATCAACTGGCCCTTTGGTTGTCCATGTTGTCCATGGGTATGTCCCTTGAACGATTCGTTGCGCTAAAATCTCGCACGTTGTGACTGTTTGCTGCCTTATGTCAGGCCATCGTCCGAAGAAGCCTCTCCGTTGTTGCCGGGGAGATCACGGCCCGCGATGTCCCGCGATGGATGCAAGGCGATCGCATGCAGCCTAGTCGGATTGCTGGTGTTCTTCGTCGGCGTCAGCTTATTCCAGCACTTTCTCTTCTGCCCCTTGTTCCCATCGACCATGAATGCCATTCGTCGCGACTGGAAAAAAGACGTGGCGCAACATGAACTCCTGTTAGAACAATGGCGGCTCGAGAATCTGGAACACGACACCGTTAAAGAGGAGTGGAAGCTGGAAACAGAATGGCATGAAAGGGACGTGGCGCGTCGTATTCGCGAGGAAGACGAGCGTCAAGTACGGGTGAGACAGGGATGGGCTCGAGAGTTTGAGAGGCACGCGCACGAGGTTGAAGAATACGAGAAGATGGTTGCACGTAGGGTGCAAGAAGAACAAGAGCGACAACAAAGGGTCCGGGAGGAGTGGACAAAAGAGGTAGAGAAGCATAGGCATGAGTGGGAGGAGATGGAGCGCCGTGAACATGAATGTCGAGAAAGCGAGCGTCAAAGGTGGCAGCGTGAAGTCGAAAATCACGATCGCATCGAGAGGGGGCGCAAGAAACGCGAGGATGAAGAACGCCAGAAACTTAACATGTTCTGGGGTAATATCGAGGCGCATACATGCACCACATACGCGACCAGGGACTACACTGCACAGCTCATGAACCTACCAACGACTTGGGAGCATCGAGTGGAGGCGTGCAAGGCTACACCGCTTGAAGTCCACGGGGTCTCGTATCTGCCAAAAAGTTGCGAGGATAAGGCAAGTGGTGTTAACTCGAGGATGCTCTCAGAACTGAAATTGTGCCAGGGCCCTGGTGTTGTCATCGGAAGATGGGAGGTTGACCAGCATGAAGCGGATTGCGCAACATTTTGGGTGAGGTACAAGGATAAGGAAAGTTCTCGACCTACAAATTCGACGTCACACCAAACTGACGATCCTGTAGGGTTGCACCTCTCCTGGATCGGGAAAGCGGGTGAGCTCTAACTTTGTGAACTCTGCATGATTTTCAAGGTCTACCTTCAGCGCATCGAGCATTACCTGGAGAATCTTCCAAGGGGGAGCGACTGGCGAGAATTTTGTGCCACAACGCCGGCTCACTTCCTTGGGATGGAATTCTCAGGTGCTCAGGAATGTTTCCAATACGTGCGTTGTAATTGGGATTGCCTTGGAGACACTAAATGATTTTTGCGTACTTGCAGCACTTGGGAACGTATGGCCACTGGGAAATTGATGACACACGCTGTCTGTGAAGCAGCTGTTTTCCAGGTTTATTGTCCAGGATTTCAGGGTCAACATTGACAATGTGCAGACTCCCAAGTCCCAGTGACAAGTACTATGCAGTTCATTTTCAGTCTCTTGATCGTGTATTGATCGTGTAAAACAGAAATTCGAATTTTTGCGTACTTGATTGTGTTCCTACAAATTGTCGTTCAATCTAAATAGATAGTCATCCTTTCCTCCAGCTGCTCAAGTCCAGATGGGCAGCGTAGTAAGTTCTCAGCTTCCCCCGGGCCCCCATCTCTCCTGGTACATCTCCCAGCGTTCCATGCGATCGTTATTCCGCACATCCACCTGCGGGCTCCACAGCCGTGCACCGGTGCGTCGCTTTACATTGTGTACTGCCAGGCGTACATACGTACCCGGCCATGGGGGACGCCACCCGCCAGGAATTCGCGGTAAAGGGACAACATGTCATCCTACAGAACGAATGGGAACTCATGAGTCAAGAAAAGGTTCGACACGAGTCAAGCCACGAGACTGAACGCCACATACGCGAGTTTGAGGAGATCCAGTCCCGTGAGAGGAAGGAAGGGAGCTAGAATGACAGAGGTGGCGGCAAGGAGTAGCGGAGCGCGACCAGGGGGAGGAAGAACATCAACAATGTTACATGTCAGGCGCATGCATGCACTGTGGATGCGACGATGGGGGAGTATGCTGCCATACATTCTCTCCGTGGTCGACTCGGTTTCCATTGCATGTTCTTGTCAGTGTACGTGCTTTACATTCTGTGTAGCAATCACAGTATAAACGCGAGATACAAATGCTAGACTGAGCACAGTCAAATATGTCAGTACACAAAGCCTTCCTTCCTGACTTTCAACGCATCAACCCCTACCTGTTTCAACGCACCGAGAACGGCCTGTTCAAAGCTTTCTGATCCACACACGTAGGCTTGCCTTTCTTGTACGTCCTCGATGTTCAACGTGCGCAACGTGTCCTTGTTCAGTCGACCAGCATGATGTGTCACCTCGACCGTGAGCACCGTCCCATGTGCTATCGCCACCGACGATGAAGAGGTAGGGAATCGAGAAAAGAGGTGGATTGACAGCGTGCCTCGAAGGCTTCCATGTTCTCGAACGTGATCACCCTTGCGCTCCAAAGCACTCGCGATCAGTGCAAGTAACACGTCAGGCTCGCGTGTGGATAGTACGAGGATGATATCATTCGTGTGCCCCTCGCGCAAGCCGGCAAGCATGGCAAGGAACGGTGTCACCCCGATCCCACCAGCAAGCCACAACCACTTTCGGGTCCCAGCACATGGGGATTCAAGAGACGCGTCCGCTTCCGTGGGTAGGGTAAAGTCACCGGCGACGCCAACGAGTGGCACGTTGAACTGCAAGGGCCGTGCGTCCTCAAGCAGCTCAGGGCGGAACTTGCCCATCTGTTCTGTAATCGCAAAGAGCGCACTAGTCACCGCCCCTCCAGGCTTGTGCCGGATCGTGAGCGAGAACGACGTAGGACCCACAGTGGTACCCGTATTCCTGCTCTCGGGGAACGGACCAGCCCATCGACTCGACCTGGATACTGTCCAGGTGCGTATACGGTCGTCGTTGACGCTCATTGGATTGTCTGGGGCCATGTGCTGATACGGCAGCTTGCCGACGAACGATTTGAAATCGAGTACGGCCGCTTGTCCAGGGACGATGTTGACATGCGTCGGCGATTCGAACGTGAACGTTGCAATGTCATGGGAGTGTACATCGATGCGTGCGAGGGTGGCCATGGGTGTCTCTTGGAGTTCATCGACAAAGTACGTCGAGGTGATCTCCTCTGCAAGAAGTCGGATGGGTGGGGAGTAGGGACTGCGTTGTACTTGCGTTCCCGGTTTCTGGCGGACGGGTAGGGCGTCTTCTACAAAGATGTAGCCGGTTACGTGGATAGCTGTCAGTGCATTGACTCGAGGCATGAGCTCCTGTGCAACTGGACCGACGAGGTTATGTGCATCGCCTGTGAGATAGAGGACGGCGCCAGTCTCGAATGAAACGAACGTGACCCCAGCTACTGGAGTAACCTCGATGTTTCCGAGGGACGACAATAACCGATTGCCTTGACGATAAGTGAGTGTCATTCGAGAACGTCTGACGTGGTTAACATACCGGAGTAGTCTGGGATCACGAGCGTACGACCATCGCTGGGTCGAATGCGCGCAAATCCAGGTGCACCACCACGATGATTCATGCCCACATGCGACATAGACTGTTCGCCGTCTTCCCCAGCATCGTAGTACGTCCCAAAGAAAAGCGAATCTGAGCCATGAATGAACGATACGATGTCACCAGGCAATCGCTCGTCTGGAGATAGGCTGAGACATCGATACACGACACGCGGGTTTGTCTCCGAGAACGCCATGAGATCTCGTATGTTAATGTACTTTGGACACTCTCTAGCATGGAGTAGTATCAGTATGAGCGTTATGATAGTGGTTCTGGAGCACGCACCCGATGGCTTCGTTCACGACAGAGCGTACGTGGTGTACCTGTCCATCATCTTCCAGGGCCTCGACGTAGCCTGCAAATTTGTTCCGCCTTCGCGTCGAGAATTCCACGCCAATCCCCGCAATCAGCACCGGACTTCCTCTCGACCCTAAAGCGACATTCTGAGGAAATGGGTCCCCCTCCCATGTGCGTGCATTCAATGTGAGCTCGTCCAGACGTTGACTCGTCAGGAATCCAGGTTGGCCATCCCTACCGGCTAGGATAGAAGACCAAGGTCGGCGTCTATCGTCAATCGTGGTAACGGGGATGAATGGTAGGGTCTTGTAGAATATCTGGTGTTCTTCAGGCATCTCGGGCGCGATCCGTGTCCACGCTTGAGACATGACTCCAGCGTAGCCCATCTTGTGCTGAATGGCGTGTTCGCCTTTGTGCCATCCGTTAACAGGACCCATCGTGGTGGAACCTTAACAGCAGTGCCTGTGAAAGTGACGAAGTTGATGAATACCAGTGCAGTGATCATTGTCGATTTCCAGACCCGCGACCAGCAGAGAAAGGTTGAACTAATGCACAGACGTTGCTCAAGCGAAGACCGCTGCATTTGCGTACTACCTGTGGAAGTAAAGTGCGGTGATACTAGAGCGGAGATAAAGGCTACGCGGTACCAAGCACATTGCGGGTCACCGCTTGATTAGTCCGACCATGTCAAAAGGGACTCGTTCTCGCCAGTCCTCCAACTCGGTCTTGATCTCCCCTCCATGGCCTCGACAAAGTTTCATCCACACACCCCAACACCTGGCTCTACATTCGCCAACCAGGATGCCCTCCCAAAGTTGCCCATTCCACCGCTCGAGGACACCTGCAAGCGATACCTAACCGCTCTCCGTGGCTTACAAGACGATGAAGAGCACGCCGCAACTACCCTCGCCGTCCAGAAATTCCTCGAGGGAGATGGCCCTGCCCTTCAAGCGCGTCTCAAGCAGTGGGCCGCAGGACGAGCAAGGTAAGTCCCTCGGTTCATGTCTGGAAATAGCGCCAACGTTCTTCGGTCGCACAGTTATATCGAGGACTTTTGGTGGGTGACATCGAATCTCTCGGTCGTTGCGATATGGACCCTGTCCGATATAGGTACGAGAGCTACTTATCGCACACCGATCCAGTGGTCCTCGCCCTCAATCCTTTCTTCGTGCTCGAGTACGTATCATCTCCCCCCGAATCATCATTCATTGATCTTGATATCAATTGTCAAGGAATGATCCCACCCCCGATCGGGGATCTCAACTCCCTCGTGCTGCCGCGCTCGTCATCTCCTCCCTCGGCTTCATCCACGATCTTCGTGCAGGGTTACTCAATCCAGATGCCGTCCGTGGGCGTCCACTCGACATGGATCAATATACAAGGTTATTCGGAACAGCACGGATCCCGACACAGGTGCGGATTTCCATTGGTTAATCGCGGATGGAGATTGATCGTGCGGAAATAGAGGGGATGCAAGATGGTCGTGAACGAGGCCGCTCGTCATATTGTTGTTCTCAGACGTGGGCAGTTTTGTACGTATAATCCTTTTTACTAGGTCATTCGTGTTTTGAGCAATCTGGTCCACCCAGACTGGTTCGACGTCCTCGACGACGAGAATAGACCCCTGTTGACAGAACGCGAGGTATTGCGAAACTTTCAAGCCATCGTGCATGACGCAGACAAGACTCCTATTACCGAGGTCCGGTAACCACTGTCATCCTTCGCTCTCATCCCTCATTATGAATGACGACCAGGTTGCCCGCACCGCCATCGGAGTGCTCACCACCGAGAACCGCAAGACCTGGTCTCAGTTGCGTCAAGCGCTTTCAGAGGACCGCACGAACGCTGCTTGCTTGAGACTCATTGACGATGCATTGTTCGTCGTCTGTCTCGACGATGCTGCCCCTGCTCACGAAGCTGTCGAGAACAAGGGCAACAGCTCGGGGAAGTCGAACGGAGAAGACTTGGCGGCACTCTGCTCCAACTTCTTGTGTGGAACCTACGATCTTCGCGAGGGAGTTCAAGTAGGGACATGTACTAATAGGTGGTATGACAAGGTTCGCGCTCATCTACTACTTGGGTGCGATTCACTGACGATTGCGTGAAAACAGCTTCAAATCATCGTTTGCGCGGATGGTGCGGCTGGAATCAACTTCGAGCATACTGGTGTCGATGGCCATACCGTTCTCAGGTACGTGCTTGACATGTGACCTTTTGATTTCTCGGGGCTCATCGGTCTGTCAGATTTGCAGCCGATGTATTCACGGAGGGCCTGATGCTCCTGGCGCGATCCATAAACCCTTCAGCGCCCACACTCTTTCACGCTCCGCTCTCCCCTCATGCAAAGTCGTACAAGCCTCCCCATACCAACTCAGGGAGACACCGTCATTGTCCTTCCATCGAGCAATACGATACCAGCCCCGCCAAACTCATCTGGATGCTTACATCCCAGATCCGTGTCGGCATACGGTTCGCAGAGACGAGGCTAAGCGACTTGATCTGCCAGAATGATTGCCAAGCTTTGGAATTCAAAGGGTACGGGAAGAACTTCATCACTAGCCATCAATTGAGTCCGGATGCATTCGTTCAAATGGCATTCCAGGCCGCGTACTTTGGCCTTTATGGTAAGTTGAGCCAGCTTGATATGTTGACGAAACTGATCACGAATCTTAGGAAGAACTGAGTGCACATACGAGCCTGCGATGACAAAGGGGTTTCTACACGGCCGGACCGAAGCCATCCGGACTGTCCAGCCAGAAAGTGTAGAGTTTACAAAGGTCAGCGTCTTCGTTTCAGACGTTCGGTCTGGTCTAAAACCTCGTTTCAGACGTTTTTCTCCGAGGCTTCCAACGAGGAAAAGATCATTGCCCTGCGCAGGGCATGCGAGCGTCACGTCGCCTTGACGAAACAGTGTAGTCAGGGCCTCGGACAAGATAGGTCAGTCTTGGAACGTCGACGCTGGACCAGCTACGCTCACACCCGAACTAGACATATCTATGCGTTGTATTGCCTTTATCAACGCCAGCTGAGTGGGAACCTCGATCCCCTTCCCGACGATCCTGTTCCGAACGCCGCGACGACTGCTCAGGCAGCGTTGCCATCCATCTTTGCGGACCCTGGTTGGAACCTGCTTAGCACTTCCATTTTGTCGACATCGAACTGTGGAAACCCTGCTCTCCGGCTTTTTGGGTTTGGTCCCGTTGCTGCGGATGGATACGGCATTGGCTACATCATCAAGGAGAATGGAATAAGCATGTGTGTCGTCCCCAAGTTTGAGTATTACCACGAACTGAAGCCGGGTTACCCAGTGTAGCGTCATCGAGACATCTTCAGACAAGACGGTACTTGGATACGTTGCAGAGCTACCTGTTGGATGTCCAGCGTATCCTCGTTCAGCTCTACCTGTCGGCCAACGAGAGGCCGGCTCCGTTTGTCGACCATTCAGGAATTCTTCGTGACTCCAAGACGGGACGGCCTATCAAGGGGGGTGGCTCGGACGATGGAGCGAGTGACGGTTACGAGGATACAATGAGTCAGTCGTTATTTTTAATGTCTAATCCTATCATCTGATCAGTGTGGGACACAGCGGGATATTCCTTCTTTGACAGCGGCGATGTGGAACTACTCGGAGGCCGCAAGAAGAGTCCGTATGCGAACATTGGTACGTCCTACTCTACAAACTGGAGGCTGAGTTGAATTGACCGCCGCCCCCAGGCACAGTGCTCCCGTTGTCTGAATACTGATACCGTCATAAATATGTATGTATGTAGAATGACGCGGCGTGTGTATTCGAGAGTGTTGATTACTGATGATATGACACGGATAAACATGAGACAACGATGATCGATGAGACAAGACGCCGGCCTCTTTCTTTCTCTTTCCATCACCACCACACACAATGACTCACGTTCTCCCCGAGCTCCCATATCCCTACGATGCGCTTCAACCTCACATTTCGGAGCAAATCATGCGACTCCACCACACGAAGCATCACCAAGGATACGTGAACGCCCTCAACGCCGCTGAGGCCAGTTATGTCAAAGCTGCCACACCCAAGGAACGCATCGCCCTCCAAGCCGCTCTCAAGTTCAACGGTGGTGGTAAGTCCCTTACGCGACATGCTCCCCATCGCATGCCGCGATACGTAGCAATTCTTTCATTTCTGTTGTTGTTCTCTACCTTATCGCTATCGCTATCGTGATCACGATCAAGTTCTCACGTCATACTTACTCGCTGACTGTTCCCATCAGGCCACATCAACCACTCCCTCTTCTGGACCAACTTGGCGCCATCTGCAACCAACGGCAAGGGCGTCGGTGGTAAAGTCAAGGATGGACCCTTGAAGTTAGCCATCGAAGCCAGCTGGGGCACCGTCGACGCTTTCATCAAAGAGTTCAATACCACAACGGCTGCCATTCAGGGTTCCGGTTGGGGCTGGCTCGTACGTTCGTTTCCGTCCGCTGGCCTACTTGACGCTAAACAAACCGTCGTGGGGATTTATACAGGGATACAACTCCAAGAACAAGGTGCTCGAGATCGTGACGACGGCCAACCAAGACCCGCTCTTGACGCACGTCCCCATCGTTGGCGTTGACATCTGGGAGCATGCATTTTACCTTCAATATCTCAACGTCAAAGTCGATGTACGCTCCCTTGTTTTCTTTCGACGAGGCATGCTTTTCATGATGACGCCATGTAGTACCTCAACGCCATCTGGAACGTCATCAACTTTGAGGAGGCAGAGAGGAGGTACAAGGACGCTGTTGCAGGTAGCAAGTTGTAAAGGTCGCGCCTCCAACCAGAAAACCAAAGTAATGTGAACGACGTCGTGTAACTTCGAATGTACGATTTACAGCATGTGGTGGCAAACGTATCAGATCTCTCTATGACTCAAGATAGCTTAAATCAAGACTCGAAGGTCCGTCCAAACCCGCCGGTATTCGCTTGACTGCATGTCGCACCTGGTGATAGTCGGTTTGGGAGAACTGCCCCTATCATCCCATCCGTTAATTCTCACTGAACATCGATCTCCTGCGTTCTCGCAAAGTTGGCCATGGGCATCAAGGCTTCCTGTCAGGCTTATCCGTATCCCCTGCATCCATCCGTCTCGTTCAACAATATCAACGACGCGTCCTCGAGCTCATCCTTCCGCTCGCCGTCAAGCACAACGTTCCGAAGACCGGATGATCAAGCGGGTCTTTGATGCTGCAGAGAATCACTGTACTGCAAGTCGGACTGCCACGGGTGTCGCGCCAGAGTGGAACATGAACCACGACATGATCTTTGCGCAAGCAGGGATGATGACGTTCTTGAGCTGGTATCTTGTCTAACCCGCAGGAGGGGCATGCACCGCTCCGGTAACGGACGAGAGGGAAAGGGTCGCTTTACTGAGCGGGTACTCTCTGTCGTTGCTCAAAGTGTTTACGGAAAGAGGAACACTGGGAGGTTCTCGACGAAAAGGGGCAACCTCAGGCTGATAGATTGACGCCAGAGGCACTGACGAAGAAGGTACTGGAAAAGCAGAGTTAGGATTGTCATGGACTAAATTGCAATGGACCTGCTGGAATATACTTGACGCCATTGTACACTACTTGTCATCTTTGCAGTCGTCGCCAGTGCCTACGAATTGAATTGCTTGCTCTAGGAAGCCTCCGTGAACGACAAGGGATTGTTCTGATCCACACGCAAACGACGAGCAATCCACAAAGTAGCCGGATCAACAGCCATCTGAGTATCATTTCTTTTGCGTCCCACTGTTGTTTCGCTCGTCCCTGCGTCGAGATTTCATTAGAAAATGAGGCCTCTACTTCGCTCTAGACATACCGATCAACCTTGCAAAGTCTATACGCACCGCGAGTCATTCCGTGTTGTGATTGGTGCGGGAGTTTACCAAGGGGCTACTCCCTCCCATATTTTCGGTGCCCTCATCACCGCGCGGCATCATGGGAGATGGTGGCAAGCGGATATGTGGGTTTGGGCATCTCGTTGACGAAAACAAGTCTGCGATGAACTCGTTTGGTGCGTAACTTGGCTCCTGGTCCATACACGAGTCATTCGGGTCTGCTGTGATGTATCAATAGCGTCACGACTCAAAGACTCATCACGGTCGACGACATCGACGACCTCGTTTAGGACGAGCACGGCGATGCGGTATTACTTGCAAGGGGACGTAGGTGAAAGGATACCTTGCACAATTGGCGGGAGCGTTCGATGAGCGTCTTCGTGGTAGTTTTCCCGGTAGGATGGGGATGTTTTGCGAGCGCGTCGATGACGGATGTTTGGATGCATTATCGATGTATTGGGGGAGGTATGTCGACAGGACATGGGTATCGTCACCGCCTGGACGGTCTGCATGTCCGGGAAACTGCAGAAAAACGTCGTTTTCGGAGGGATTCATCCTCGAAATAGACATGGTTGGCACTTTGTGCATTTCGTCATCCTCGTCGCCCGTAGTCGTCCCTATAGTGTTCCCATGCGGCCTGCCACTTTCGTCCCGCTCGGCGATGAGTCCCTGAGTTCTTGGAGGGCCCCCAAGCATTTCTTCGTGGACCAAGGTTATTGTTATCTTCTGAGGCACTTCGTTGAGAAGGAGTGCGAGGGAGGGGGGGGTCGATCGGAGAAACGTCAAGCCGCTCGACGAGTGCGATATGCCCGTCGGCCCGAACCAATGTTCGCGCGAGTCGGGAGATGGTATTCCGTCTCAAGCTGGTAAGCATGGTGTTCGAGGAAGTCGTAGCTACAAACAGGTGTGAGCGAAAGGAGACGAAAAGCACTACAGGCCAGGACGCACGCGATGGATTGACACAACAAGTGCCACCAAGTCTGACTCTAACTACCAAATACTCGTATATGCATGTCACAATTTCCTAGGGTCATGACTACTAAGCCGTCAATTTGGATTGTTGCGACACACGATGATCAAACAAACGATCCGCAAGTGCGAGTTCGAATCGTTCCTTCCCTTCCCTAGTTCCCCAGACCTTAGGGTTTGACATATCAAAGGACCCGCTTCCAAAAACGTCGTCACAGTCTTCGTATGTCCATTCTGGTTCCGCTGCGCCTCTCATATGTTTGAAGATCCCTTGCATAAAGTGATCAATGAGAAGTTCGTCGAGTGGACGGAGGCTCGGATCTTGGATATGGTCTAACTGGAGATACAGACCATTGATATCTGCATTGCCATTGGTAAATGCCGTGATGCGGTAATTGTTCTGAACAAAGAAAAAGGCCCGAGTTTCAGAAACAGAGGATGGGCACCACGAGAACTCACATTCGGATTTACACCAAATTCATAGTTGTCCCAGGCATCATGCAAATCGCCTCGCAAAGTAACTACATTCTGGACCGAGTCGATTTTTGTTCGGCCGCCTACGTAAGCTTCGTCTGCCGTGTCGGTGATTTTGCTGGGAAAACCTTTGCGTACCCACTACGACACCGTGACACGTGAGCCTTAATAGAATGTGACGGAGAAAAAAGTCCACCTCGACGTCGTGCGCTCGTGGAAATATGTGCGCAACCCTAAGGCGGCTGTACGTCTGGGTTTGTAACCCAGTGATGAGACATTTTCCATCGCGAGCACGTCCGCGAGTCCTGTAGTGGTGTGCCTGAAAGGGTGGAGAATCAGCTGAATTTTTACCAGGTGAATTTGATTGACTGCTGACACGGAGAGGAGTGTTGGAGAACGTAGGATTGCGAGGACGTGCAAGAGTCGCCACCAGGCCAACAGTGATAGGTGCACCGACTGATTTTGTTCCTGGATAAGATTCTTCACCTTACATTACTATCACTCACCGGTCGAAAGAAGTATATAATGACCTGGCTGGACGATTTGAGGTCCCTGTGGACAGGCTGCGCCGTGTTGCTGTTGGGTGGGGTCGAATTGGAAAATCAACCAGTCATCTCTCGTAACGATGAATGCCATCAGGTATCTATAAAATTCTTGCCAATCGAGGGTACCATATTGCCAGAACCCTGCACAAGCAGTCAGCTCGGGTACGACGCAATCAACAGAAAGCGACAGACCAGCAATGGTGGCGCCTGTGGAATCGACCACCTCTACGTTGCGTTTCTGCAACTGAGCTGGCTGTCCAGCATTCATTTTGTCGGGACGCACAGACAAGCTTCAAGTTGGACACATGTGAGAAATCAAATCCACAGTGTGGTGGTCTGGGGTTCAGTGAGGCACGAGCGGAGTAGTGTTCCGGGAATCACCTTGCTTGACAAGGTTTCTATCGCACCCAAAAATCGTGGGAAACGTAGCCCCTGTCGTCCCGGAGACTGCCGATTGAACCAACCAAACAAACAAACAATACTATCGATCGACCTGACCTGATGACCCATCTCTTCTCGTATCCCGTCCCATCTCCCTCCACCATTTTAGTGTCTGCTCGTTTAACTCCTCGAGCCTGTCGTTTTCAGCAAGCAATCCTGCCCTGTGCCCTTTCTGGAAAAGTTCGTCATCAAAGTCACGTAGTAGCCTGATGGTCGTGCATCCCGAGCTACGAGACAGTGCCACATAGAGATTGAACAATGTTAGGCCTCCTGTTGGTGGTGTCGCGATGTCGACAATCACTGCAGGAATAGTCTGACCCTGTGCACGATAATCCGTGAACCCATAAGCTGCAGTCATCGGTAACTGGTGTCGATGGACGGTGCGTGTGATGACTTTGCCCTCAGGTGACTTACAACTAATGTGAAAATTTTTGGATGATGGTTCTACAGGAATGACAGAGCTGTCCAAGTCCTTCAACTGTGTTGCTCGGGTGCGATCGAGTTTCACCAGAATGCACAGTGGGAGATGCTTGAGTTTCACTGTGGCTTGAACATTGGTGATGACAGGTTCGTCGGGACTCAGTAAGATGTCAACAACGGTGCCGCGTGCTCCGTTTGTGATGTCAAGGTCAGTTTGAATGTTTTGCGTGACCATGACCTTCATCCCGATGCTGACCTCAACTACATCAGGAAGGTCTTGCTTTCGTCGCCTGCGATCTGACCTATAATGGATCATGGGTCCCCGTCCAGGGGGCCTGGGTCCCGCCCCCTATCTCCCTTTTTTTTTCAGATTCTATCTTCCTCTTTCGTGCCTATTTCCTTTTTAGGTCATTTAGCCCCTATCCGTCCATGTCCTGGAAAAGGAATTTCTCAATCCACTTCTGGCATCGCTAGGACAAGCAAACCGCCCAGACTGCCGCCCGGTGCCAGAAAGTCCAAACGCAGCCGTAAGCAAACACCTCACGGGTATGTCGTCATTCTGGATCACTCCCACATCTTTCGTTTTCTCATGTTCATGAAGTACCCTTGGCAGGATTTTATCTCGGTGCACACCATGGTATTGTCATGTCGTCTGATGGATCGATTGAAATGGTACAGTAACGCTATAGAACAC
>JBBPJP010000654.1:0-17328 GCA_038088775.1 Boletus barrowsii | reverse complement strand
TTGGGATTACGTGAAACATTGGCCCGGCATCACAATCGTCCTACCTGAGGATTGCGACAGACCTCGAGCGCCTTGTCCTTCCCCGAACGAAGAGCTTTGGGAGACGGGCTATTATCCGGACGATTATGCACCTCCCATGGAGCCGGACACCACGAGGAACATCTTGCAGAGGTTCAATGTCCCGGTTCGCCTCGGCGGAAAGCTGGTGAATGAAAAATGGGAACCTCAGGATGAGGACGCAAACCATGTTCCTCCGCGATTGTATGGCGAAACTCGGGAGCTCATTTGGGTCTTGTATCGTTCCTGTGGTACTTCGATAGTTTGGTTTTCTTGCAGGCGTGAGTTAGTGAATGGATTCATGGGCGCACTCTCAGGTGAGTTGTCCTCTGCGGCAGCGGGCACTAATACTGATTGACCGGCAGGTCACTTCAATGCTCTAATGTTGAAAATACTCCATTGCGACATCAGCGACCCGAACCTGTTGTTCCTGGTCAAAGATTCGAAGCCCGAATCCGTCGTTCCTGATTGGCCTTCAGAGGAAGGAGCCTATCCCAAGCGCCCCGGGATGTTAGGAGATTGGGGATATGCAGCAGATCTCGCCGAAGCCTCTGAAGTACGACGAATTACAGTGAGCCTTAATATTGACGCTGATATCCATATCCTGAGTCGCTCGTGTAGGGTACTTTACCTTACATGGCAACTGATTTCTTGTCTGATTCGCCAGCGAAGGCGCACACCGTTCGTCACGACCTGGAATCCCTTTTCTGGGTTCTTTGGGTCGTGTGCGTGAACATGAATGGGCCATTTTACACGCGTCGCATCTGGCGAGATGAGATTAGCTCAAAGGGGAATACGACCTGCAGTGTCCCCAGCTCTTCGGTTTGGTCTTGCGTGGCCAGCGCCTCGTGCACATCCAACAGCTCCACTACCACTACGGACGTTAGCTCCCTAAGTCTGCCCGTCGCGACCCCTGATCCCAACGTTGAGCCATCTCAACTGCGGGCATCTCCATTACAGAGACACGACACTTTCCGGGAGCAACCGTGGCAAGAAGCAAAGCCCAATGTCACTGTCACCACCCGCCTTCCGTCCAGGGAGCCTGAAAAGCATGCCCCCCCTATCTGGGCCACTCCTGGACAGCATGAGTTGGGTCCTCTCGACGTTTTCCGTGCAAAGGACAATATGGCTGAATCCGTGTTTTTGGATTGCATTTCCCCCTACTTTCGTCAATCTGGTCCTGGATTCCTTGAGGGAATGAAGACTCTCCATACCTACTTTGTCAAGATGCGAGGACCGGAAGGGGAGAAGTTGAAGGAGAGAATGGGAGAAATCACGCATACGAAATTTTGCGAAATCTTGAAGGCTATGCGAGACAGTATCCCAGCCGACATAGATCAGTCGACCGAGCAAGAGATTAAGGAGGCACGAGAGCGCTACAAGCTGTTCGCTGAAGCCGGGGTAGACTGTGGAATCGCAGTCTCGGTCCTGGAATCCCAGCAACCCAAACCACGTGGCTCCAAACGACCCGCTGAAGAGCAGGGTAGTGGAGTGCCGGATGAAAGGCCTACGAAGACCATGAGAATGTAGCACCTGCCAATGTCGCTGCTGTTGGACTCTATTCTAGTATCTGGCGCTTTTCTTCCGTGTTCATGCCGCATTTCCTGTTTTGCCTTACCTTTGGTGTCGTTCTTGTGGTGTCTATTTTGCGCGTTTACGCTTATACGACGTATGCCTATCATTTTAACTTAACAAGATGTACTGTAAGCCGTTCGCATAAATAAAGGTGGTTGCGGCTTGCATGTGAATAAGGACATTCCTAGCAGCAACGAACGACGAGGGCGATGAAATGACGAGGAAGATGGTATAGCACGTCCCAAAGATACAACAAACTGGGAACGATTCGAACTACTTGTCGATTGCCAGTTGCATGGCTATTCTATTTGGCTATGTACAATTACGCGATGATCAAGCGGAGTTGGAAGAGAGGCCTAGATAGCTTATTCCTCTCGTGGCAGGCCATCCATCTTCCAATCCCTCCTGTAGTTTTCGGGGTGATAAGCATGGACGGCTTCTGACAGTTTGTGCCACTCATCAGGCCACCTATCTCTTGCGTTCACGAGGCATTTCTCAGCCCAAATTTGTACATCCTTGAAGTTTTCATTTGCGTTCACATCGGATTGACTAACTGGGTGGTGAACACCATAGGTCCATTCTTCCACTGCTTGAATGATCTTGGGGGTAGAGGTCATAAAAACTGAATAGATGGAAATGAACTACATACCAAAGTTATGGCTCTTGCAACATCAGCGACAGGGTAGCCCCCAGGAGGAGTTTGGTCATATTGTCTTGGACCCCCCTCATCAAATAGGGATGCATGTAGCACCCGTACAAGGACGGTATCCCAAAATCCTTCACCGGGTTCTGTGGGCTGCATGATAGAAAGAAACACTGAGTCGCAGGAGGGACTCACCAATTTGAAGTAGGGACGATCTTGCAAGACCTTTCAGGCTCTCACGGCTGCCGGGGGTTCAATTCCACGAGTTAAGATGCCATACTTATAGAGAACTAGCAGACGAGCAGCGTCCAACGCATGCCCGTTGTGCTTTGTATGGGGCAAGAAATGGGAGTCTTCCAGGAAAGACTTCCAATGCTCGTCCGGGGCCCTGAATTCGAAGATAATATGGAGGAGTTGACTGATTGCACCTAATCTCCTCGCTTCTGTTATATCGATCCCTAAAGATCGCGGAACATTCCCGATGAGCCACCCATAGTGTCGCTGGCCTGTGTAAAATCGATGTTACCCCTGCCGGTCGATAAGAGAATCCACCTCTGCACCAGAGCCACATAGACCTGGGAAATACTGGTGAAAGAATGCAGTGTAGAGTTGGGGCAATAGGCCGATGGAGAGATGGTCAAGTTCTTAGTGTGGTGCTGCACCATTCGAGTATCTCGTCACCGGTCCAGGAATGGATGTCAGTGGCCTGGCATCGGCGCGGGCGCGCTCCTCCCACTTGCCCCGGACGGTATCGAGACTTGGAGCGATGCGGTGCGACGGCGTCCAGCGCTGTCTCGCGGGTGTTTCTGGGCGGGAGGAGGAGGTGCGCTCGAGGAGACGTGTCTGATACGCGAACGTTCCGGACGGGGGTCGGCTCCATGATGGGAACAAGCTACGACACAGCCACTGACTGCTTATGGCTCTCGATGCGCTCGTCGGCGCGCTCGTGCCCGCATCGCGCGACGACCGACGCCTGAGAGACGACCTCGCAGCCCACGCGACCGACATCCTCGCCAGGTCAGTCCTACCACCGCTTCGTTGTCGCCCTCTGACTCCAGCTAGCCACATCGGCCATTCCTACGACACCGACACTGTACACCTCGCCACTCTCGTCAAGCGGCACCGTGAGTCCCCCCTGTCGTCCCGATGCCCCGCTCACCCCCGCAGTCCTCCACCACCCCTCTCCGAGCACAGCCTTGCTCAGGTTCACGAACTTGCTCGCCCGTCTCCTTGACCAGGTCCGTCTCGTCTCTCTCCCTTTCCCCTCTCACCCCGTCCACAGCCCGTCCTCGCCCGCAAACACGAAGCCCTCCTCTTCCTCTACACCCTCGCCACCTCCTCCCGTGCTCACCCCACACCCTTCCTACCCACACTCCATCCCCCGGCCACCAGGCCACCCTCCACCGCAGCGAGCCCAGTCGACCCCCGTCCATCGAAACACAAGTCAAAGGCAGACATTCTGCGCGACTACCGTGCCAGAACAGGTACCCTCTCCGCTCCCTCGTCTTCCCCACGAACTCACCCGACTAGCCCAGGCACGCCTCCCAGAGCATCTTCTCTTGCGCGACACCCTCTATCTCCTCCAAGGCATATCCGGTAAATATGTACAGCTATCCTTCTCCGACCTGGATGACACCAACAAGCTCGTCTTCCTCGACGACACGGTACATACGTCTCTCTTTCTCCCATCCCCCTCCTCACCCATCCACAGAGATACATCATCCCTTCCCCCGTGAGGTCTCTCATACACAGACTCGCCGAAGTCGGCCATCTCTATTCCAGAGTCGACGCCTTCGTCAAAGACAGTCACCGCCGCTCCGCCATCGGCATGATCGAACAGAGTCTGTGCCATCACCTCCAGGCTCAACTCACAGAGTACTATCGTCTCGTTGCCATCCTCGAGTCACAGATGTCAATCCCAAACACAGACGCAGACACCAACTCGTTCGATCGTGAGTCTGCCCTCACTTTAAAGCGTCTCGATGTCTGGGTAAACGACTGGAGGCTGAGAATGCGCATGATAAGCGTCTGCGCCGAAGGCGCCAGAGGTATCCGTTTTGAAAGTCACTCGCACACAACCTTCTGAAACACAGCTACCAGACGCTCAGGGTGGCGCTCTGGTTAACCTCATTCACAGCTACACCGATAACGGCGACCCTTTTGTTCGCAAATTCACCGACCAATTACTCGAAGAGGTTGGTTCCACCCCCCCTTCTTCACCAAACTCACCCATCTCCAACCAGGTATCCAAACCCTTCTTCTCCACCTTGCACAAATGGCTCTTTTCAGGAGAGCTTTATGATCCCTACAACGAGTTTTTGTTTCTGTAGACCCTGACCTTGCCCACGTACAATACCTGTTACATCCCTCATTACTGACAGGCGGCGGTGACGGCATGTTTGGCGCACTCGCCGGTGACGCAGGGGACTTGTCCGCCGAGCGAGAAAGTGGTCTTCACCTCTGGCAGGCAAAATACCGTTTCAGAAAGGACATGTTGCCCATGTTCGTCGGAGAAGCCTTTGGGAAAAAGGTGGGCAAGACCGCCAGTCGAGCAGTGCTTGGATCACAGATGGGCCACGTCACAGATTTTCTCGACCGGAAAGAGCCTCAATTTCATCCGATACAGCTGTCACGACAGTGATTGGGTTGCCACCAGGGAGAAGATGAGCAACACCGGCGGGAGTAAGTCACCCTTCTCCTACAGTCATCCAAACCGCTACTTCTCTCCTTTGTCAGTCCTCAAGTATAGTGATATCGCGGGGCTCGAGCGATCTATAGACTCTGCCTACTCGACCGCCAGTCAGCGGCTCTTCGAGGCATTCATCGAAAAGTTCAGACTGATGGATCACCTTCATGCTCTAAAACACTACCCGCTTCTCGGTTACGGTGATTTTGCGGAGCAACTCATGGAGGCGTTAGGGCAAGTCGACCTTTTTACAGGGTTACGTTCGTTAATCACTTCTGTAGACCAAGTCTCGCTCGCCCCGCAAATACTCTCTATCGGCACAATCTGACCGCGACGCTCGAAACAGCCGTTCGCACCTCCAATGCCCAAAACGACCCTCCTGACGTCCTCCGCAGACTCGACGCACGCATGCTCGAGTACTCCCATGGCGAAACTGGTTGGGATGTCTTCACCCTCGAATACAAAGTCAATGCACCAATTGATACGATACTCGACCCCTCGTTCATCCGATTTGCGCAGAAGACCGATCCGTTCTTCCTTTCGGAGAATGCTATGGCGCATACATCCCGTGTAGGTTGGGTGCGTATTAGGGAACGACTACCCATGTGATTGGCTTACCCCCTTTTCAGCAGAGCGCGGAACGTCGAAGCTTTCGACGACCAGTACGCCTGCGTCCGAGAATCAGACTATACGAGAGACACTCCCTCCTGAGGAAGTTGCTGGGCCTTCGGGTCTGACCGCAGAAGAAAAAGCAGAAGTAGATGTTGCGATCCACATCCAGCAGGCAGTGGTAGGGCCTTCTGTTGCTCTTCCCTGTGCCTGCCCTCGAACCTATACCGGAACCTGTTTCGCATCCCGTCCCCGCCGTCGAATATGTCCCCGTCCTTGTTCCTGCATCCCACCCTGATCCTGTTCTTGTCCCCGAACCTGTCTCTGAACCTGTCTCTGACCTGAGGCCGAGCCTGCGCCTGCTCGAGACCCAAGCGGAACTAGAAGCGCGCATCGCTGCGATCCCAAGAGATCGGTATACAAACATTTTTGCGGTGGGTGGCAAGATCATCATTATCGAAGAACTGGACACGCCGGTCACGCGATGAGAAAAGGCTTCACGTCGAAGGCAGAAAGGGCGACAGCGGCAGCAACAGCACAATCGCAGACTCAATCAACTACTCGTGACAAAGGTGATGGTCATGACTCTGACTTGTCCTCTCCAAGCGAACTTGAGAGCGAAGAGGAAGGTGGTGGTGAGGAAGTTCCTAAGGCACGACCTGCGATAATTCCTTTACCCGCCCCACCTATCGCTGGCCTTTCTACAGTACCACAACCTCCTGGGCCAGGTGTAGTTGTTCTACAGGAGGAACACTCGGTGAGTGTTGTCTCGTTATGTCTCAGCGTGATATGATATACGCTCAAGTCGCACACGCCTAGTCTGATCAAGCACGCAAAACAATACTACTTGTGCCGTGTGTGGAGTCGGCATACGCACAATGTGTTTCAGATCTTGCTCGAGCTCATCGAGTACGCCCTCAAAGAGAAATGGAACAAGTTTTTTGAGACGACCTCGGTGATAATGCCGATTCGGATTCAGGACGGTCCGAATGTAGGTGACATCTCTCTGCAACTATTGGGGAGAGCGCTCGCTGACTGTGGCCAAGCATGGACCAACATTGGAGACGAAGATGATAAGCCAGACGGGTCCGAACTGAAACTACGAGAAGAGATGCAAACTAAACGCAGACAAGTGCTCGAGTTGTTTCCCGTGTTTTTGGTGCGCGCCGAGGATGGGCGGCGGGTGAGGGTGACGACGGCGAACTGGGTGGTGTCGGATTATATCGGATTTGATTTCAGGATGCCTGTAATGATGCGATTTGTTTTGTAGGTCCGTAACTATGATCGTGTCGGTGAACTCAGATACGCTGCGAGGATCTTATTATGTGGCGTCAGTTGTTGATTGCAAATGTCGTACTCTCACCAGCAGTGCTCGATGAAGCTGTTCACATGGAAGGTGGAGTTGAGACTATCGCGTTTACGTGTATCATCAAATTGTACTACTAATTGAAGCCGAATGCGAGCGGCACATGCAGTCAAACGGAACAAAAAAAATTGCCAAGACGAATCCCCATCAACACGCGTTCAACACGAATCGACCCTCGTCTGTCACCGTAAGCTCCACCCTTAAACTCTCCCAATCCTCTTCCGCCTCGCACTGCGACAATGCGTTGGCAAGACTCCCGTAGACGAAGCCACCAAAACATCCATCAAATTTGTCGGATCGAGCGTAACGATATCAATGGTACTCGTAGGCATCTGCAATGGGTCACGACTCCCCAGGCCAGTCGACCCCAGCCCGGGTTTCCGACCTTGCCAGTGCCAACAGTCGGCCAACCTAGCCCTGACTTGCATCAACGCAAACATGCCCGACGCGGCGGTGACGCCCGTCACGAGCGTAATGACCCCGAGCGATACCCAGTGCGTGCGTGGATGAAATTGCCATCCGACAGTTTGGATGTGCATGGTGCCGTTGAATGGAAGGGTCATGTCTTCAGGAAGGGGGTGGCCCGTGTGTGTGAGGGCGTAGTTTGCGACGGCGCGTTCTCTCTGTTGCAAAATCAAGGGAGTGAGTTGTGAACAGCACAGCAATATTGGAGAGACGTACGGAGCCCAGATACTCGATGATGCCTCGTAGATAGTGTTCCTGCCCTGACCATCAGCAAAAGTACTCGAAACCAGCGTGCGACGGGTTGTGCCTACCAAGACGAACGTGACGTTGTGGCGATCTATGCCGATAATGTCGTCTGCCATCGAGTTCGAGTACGGTCCTTGGGCGAGGAAATAGGCTTTCCAGATCTCCAGACCTGGGAACAAGACCAAATGCCGAGCGTCCTTTGGAAGTTGTGTCTGTGCATGAATCTTGCTGACATTTCCGGTTCCACTCTCATTGTATTGCACTTCCACGGTGGTTGTCATTGGTGTGACTTGGCAGATCGTGTGTATGTTCCGCTTGGTCACAGTAAAGTAGTCGGTATAATTCGAGTTACTCATCGGTTGCATAAGGACCACTGGTCATAGCACAGAGTTTTTCCAGTTAGACCGTGCAATCCGGCAGCCATGGGTAAACTCACAGAAAGACTGATTTGACGGCCCGGAAAAATCTTGGTAAAAGCATACAGAGGTTGCCAAAAGGCCAGTCGCTACGAATCGTCTACTATGACTGTGGTTACTTGCAACGATATCAACCTCCCCTGTATCTGCACAACGTCACAGTGTCAGAAACTATGTTGCTAAGCAGGGCGTCGGAGGTACTGACAGTATTCTGCATTCGTGGAACAGTTTGTAGTCCAGGACCACGTTTGCAGAGTGTGATGAAGTCGGCGCCCTGAGGGAGTCTCAAACATCCTTTTGATTGAAGAAGTGTTGTTCAGAGTAATAGTTGGAGAATGCGACATCGTACAGGATACGTTTGCCGTATATCCCTGCTGCACAAGTGTATATGTCCTGGAAAGGCCCTTGTACCTGTCAAACAGGCCTTGAAAAGTGAGGGAAGCCTCAGCCTGTTTAGGTCCGAGTCGGGTGTTGATGTAAATCGCGGGAAGGACCCCTCCTTGTTACACTCGTCATCTCTCTTTGATGCCATGAAACAATCGAATTCATGCTTGCCTGTTGAAGAATGAAATGCGTTGAAACAACTAGGGTGTCTGGTATCGATGGAAGCCGTCGCAACTGATCTTCCTGCCTCGCGTATGTCATCCATTAACGACAGCGCTACTGAGGGGTGAGGATGGTTCCACGATTTTCATACATAGCTAGCGAGCTCATAGAGAGTAATATCTTCTGAGATTTGAGTGTAATTCTGGGCCATCAAATGAGTGGGCGGAGGATTCCTAAAAATTTCGGTATAGCTGGGTACGGCAGGGTGGAGAAAGTCAAGCTCCTGTCCGGTCCCGGCGAACTTTTGGACTACGCTTTCGGGTGTCAAGAGATTCGACCATCTGCAAGTCCATTGATATCAAGGCTAAACATGACTCCATATGACTCGCAATTTCACGTACGCAGTTGTCAGAAAATTAACCATGACTACCCATAATCCGGACAAGAGTGTCCACCGCAGATGGCGGCGAGGTCGGAGGAAGAGGGAAACTCTGGCAAGCTGGATCCATGCTGTCACCGTCGACAACCTTGTCCCGCGAGAAAGACAATGTGTTAGCGCATGTTGAGCGGTGATACCCAAAAGGCTGTCTAGTTTGTGAGTCTCACCCGCACAGTTTTCTAAGAGAAAGGCACTTACAATGATACAATCACACCTAGTATTGTGGAGATGACCGTATTAAACATGTTCGTCTCGCTCGGGCTCTCCTGAGTCCAGCGAGCCAAGTCGTCTGGAAGCGGGATTGACCCATGTGCGGGAGAAAGCACAGAAAAGGGGAAGTGCAAGAAATTTCTCCAGCAATGGAGCGTGATCCTTTCCCTCCAAGTAGACCATGAGAGTGGACAGAGCGTACGCACGAATGACCTTTGGATGGCTTGCAATTTTTAGGTACGAAACCAAACATGCGCGCCGCTAGTAGTAGCCGACTAGCCCGAGGTCCATCACACGTCACGGTTTGATGAGTCCCTGGCACGATTGGTGAGCACTAGGCCTGATTGGTTAGAGCCTGTACGGAAACCAACGGTAACCGTGGGTGAAGTCATGTGAACCTTTGGCGATTCGGCATGGCCCGGAGGAGAACAAACCTGGTCACGGGGACCAGCTACAGGATGGGCCATCTGTTCCAGTTTCTGCGCAAGAGCAAGACAAGGAAATACTCGGACCCGCAGACGAGCCACAGGATGGGCCCCCCGATTCAACACCCGCAGTCGAAAACATACAATTCATTATTACGAGTACGAAATCGGTTTCTTTACAGTCTACAAAAGTTGCTGATGACAAGGTAGGCATTCGAGCGACCGACGTGGCCCTTGGCCTTCGACGACTCCCTGCCGGGCTTTACATTGCAGTCCATCACAGTGGCCTTGAATGGAGGACTGAAAATAAGTGTTCGTTTGTCAACAACGATGTCGTCCAGTGGGATGAGCTGATCCAAATGTGAGATTCACCCTTGCTGGTCTAGGCTAGTCCTGACAGAGTATTCGTAGGCCATCAGATCCGTCAGCCACAGTTCGTCTCGAGGTCTATGCAACCTTCGAACTCCAGCCCATATTGGGCACCAGGGAACTGTTGCGAAAGATATCAGGAACAGCTATTAGACCGTAGTCCAAGACAAGATCGTGAGTGGTACCGGGTGTTGTATAAGGGTATGGGTACTCACACCATGGCAGCGTTTACGTTCTTCCCAAGGGGTGGAGATGTTGTATCTCCGTGTTCCGCCATTTTAGTGACCGTCGAACAATGGAAGGACAGGAGCAGTGATTCATCATTGTGGAAGGTCCTTGGACATCATAGAGTAAGCGGGCGATTTGTATTCGCGACTGTTGTTAATCATTGTTTGTCCATAGTCAGCAGGAGCACTCCCAGTGAGCTAGAAGACGCAACAAACTGAGGCCACAACGCTCTCTCGCGTTACCGAAAACATGGGGGAAAACCGCATCTGGAGTGTTCTATCAACCAATTCGATCTGGCGCTTGGTATATGCCCACTGGACCATGCCTGTCTTGCAGCAGCTCAGGCAAAACTCATTCTCTCCCAAGTCGAGGGTACGGATGTTTCGCTCGAGGCTCCCCTTGATTTGTATCGCAATGCGCTTGCTGCCCGTCCTGTCGGCCACCTTGACCGTCCGTCCAACTTAATTCAGCTGGCTGTGGTGCATCATGCACGGTTCAGGCAGCAGAGAGACGAATTTGATAGGACACGAGCTGAGCAATTGCTGCGTGAGGCGATGGAGCTCAGCCCCACGGAGAGTCGTCAACAGCGAAGCGCGTCTTTCATGCTCCAACTACATGCCGGACTTGGCATGGACCCTGTTCAAGTGGATAGGGAGTTGTCGACAGAGCAGGCTTCAGCTTCACGCTTCACAGAAGAGGACCCATGGAAATTAGGCGTCCAGTTGTTGGACCACTTCGAACGGTTTGGAGATCTACCCAGCATACAACGAGCAATCGCAATTCTGGAGGAACTCATAGATTATCGCCCTAGCACCAGACCATGTGGCGCAGAGATGAAGGTTAGCGAGTCGAATTCGCCACCCTCAATGTCGACCGTGAGCACGTCGATAAAGTCGCGGCCATTCCGTTCCATCAGTATACGTAGGGAATCAAACCTTGGATTATCAGCAGGGGTAAATGTGTCTTTGGGACCGAGACCATAAGAGAAGAAATGGGAACGGCGCTCCAAATCTGACTCGAGTTCAATCTCTGGGCCAAACTGATGGATGCCAATAATGAGCACTGATATAAGTCTGTGTATAGATCGACACACGTACAGAGTTGACGCTGGAATCATATCCATAGAGCTCGCAGCCTGGGGCTACCTTCATGATATCCGCTTCAAACGATGACTCGCCATTGATACCTAGTAGCAGACATGAACCATGAATATCTCATCCGTGGGAAAGGGACCGAGATACGCACCAAAGGAGTACATCACACACTTCTTATTGGGAAGGATGTGTTCCAATCCACACACCCATTTGCCGTCATCTCCCATGACGCGCTGACTCGGACGCGGTCTATGTGATGGGGGCACCGGAAAGACGGGAGGAAAAAGTTCCCTGGTGAACCAACATCAGCCCGCCATACCAACCATGACACAGAGTCACTCAGAGTGTGTAGAATTCGCCATGAGGGGAAAGCTGTCAAAGGGATGATGAGTACATGCAGAGCGACGTGTTGCTCAGCACGCGTTTGTCCTCGTATACACTGACGTCCCATTTCCCAGTGCCCCTACCCTCCTCTTCACCATCCCCGAGAAGACCATTTACCAACTCGCTGAGCGTGACACGTGAAGGATCTGCACCTCAGGGCAAGAGTCTCAGCAGATCCCGCACTTGGGGTTGGGAGGACAGAGATTGACCGTGCTGAGGGGTTTAAACTGAAAATGCACATTTTTGAGCGAGGTGTAAGATTTACGCAAGAGATGCAGTGCTTGTAGAACAACCGGTCCCGATATGATAGCATTTACGGTCGCAATAGCAGGGATGAGTTACCGGCCATTTCCGTCGATGTATGTCAATGAAGCGTAAACCATGGCCTGGGAAAGACTGCACCTTCCGTTTAATGTAATATGTAGCTGAACGGAGATTTAAGGCAGCGGTGATGAAATCGAGTGTCGTCATCATCCTTGTCGAACACGATGGTTTCTTCTCCAGCACACACACGCAATGCTAAGCAATTGGTACTAGGCGTCTCGGGTCAACGCTGGGGTTCAACTTTGTAGTGAGATGAGAGCATACCTTGACACGAAACAAGGTTGTCTTGAAGTGTCAGCGCACGCTGATCTTTCAATCCACCATTTCCGTTCGACGACGACGGCTTCATGGCGCCCCCATTAGTGTGACCATTAACCTACCCCTTCGAATTCAACATGATGCAATTTTGGTGGGTTCTTTTACCACAAAACTGCCACCCAAGATGGCGTCAAAATCGAAGGGTGTCGGCTTTTTTCTTGAACACCATACATCCACCATGGGACAACAGGTTTTTAATATCTGCATCGAAGACCTTATGCATGCCATAAACTTAGTACCACGAGTTGCATCCCCGGATACGAAATGAACCTTTTCAAAAACAGTCTTGGCTGCGTCGTCAGTCGTCAGTCGTGAGTGTAATGCATTACGAACAGCCTTGTAAGCCAAAGCTTCTTTCTGCAAAGCTGCTATCCCTTGCACTATCCTTACGTCAGTCGGCGCGATGATCCGGTATAACGAGAGAATGGAGACCATTTTCGCCCTGCTCCTCGGCCTCGTCGAATTCGGTACGTCCTCTCCGAATAACTGTCTATCAACGATTATGACAGTCAAGAATGAGTAATTAACCTACTCGGCAACTCACGGAAGAAGATAACTTTTGGCCCAGACGATACAGTGGATAGGCTGTAAAAAACAGGGAACAATTTTGGAGCCGGTTTCGGTATGCAGTCGAAACACTCCATGCGATCCTAATACTGAGGTGGGGTGAGTCGGGTGGTCCGGGTAAAAGGACGAACCTTGAGCAGAGAGCAGAGGCTGAACTTGACCGAGATAACCAGCTGTACCCGACTCGACGAGCAGTATACCAGCTGCCGTGCACGTCTTGTTCCCGTGTCGGCGCGCGTCTGGCTCGCAGCAAGTCATGAAGCGGGAGAGTGGTGGCACGGATCCGCTCACCAAGGTTGTCGAGGTTACTGAGGACGATATGGAACCACTCGATGTCGCACTGGGACTCCTTGATATTTGCATGGATCGGTTGAATACGAACGTTTGGATTGAAAGCGCCAGCTGTCCGAGCACGGCTGCAGAAGAGTCAAGTAGTGGCGCGCTCACCATGGCCTTACTCTGTTTGACATTTCTTCTTGAAGAGAAACTGTCTATTCAGGTTGGAGAGATCTGTGGTGTCCAAGTCTAAGAGCGTGATGTGACCAAAGCCTGTCAAGACAGTGTTCTTGGTTGCACGCAAACGAGCATCAGAAAGGCGGTTTCGTGGTGAAAAACAAAGACTGACGGAGTTTGCATCCAATCCCACCTGCCCCGACTAACAAGACTCTGGTATCCGCAAGACGGCCGACGAATTCTGAACCAATAATTGCCTTGGCATGGGCATAACGACCATGTTTGAGTGTCGACGGGGTGTAGGCCAACAAAGAAACTAGACGAGGAACAACAATCGCACTTGCGCCTCGAGTGTGTGCCTGGTCACCGATGTCGGTGAAGATAAGAACCTCTTCTTATTCATCACCTGTTGATAAGATACAAGGGCGTAACGAGGAAGGTGGAGTAGTTCTAGTCGAAACAAGAAGGGGCTAAGCCCACAACCCTGCGGAATGGGTCTAGAAACGCAACCAAAATGGCCTTGTCCATCACAATGTGGATGCTGACAACTAAGCTACTCAGAGTCATTACGATGAGCGAGGCACTAAGACATACCGATCGGGATGCGAGACTCGGAAATGTCCAGATACTCCCAAGTCGTGGATGACCAGCAGCATCAGACGGACGAATGTTTGGTCGCACTAACATCAGAATCTCTACCCCAAAGACTGTTGGCCGAGGCGATATGCTATAGCTCATAAAGCGTACCTTTTGCAACAAGAGTGGTTCAGTTTCTGTGAACAAAAACATCCAGTCAGACGTTCTCTCCAAGAGGCTGAAGAACTTACTGAATGCGAAGAGGCAGTCGTCTTTGATTACCCTTTGGTCCTGACATGTGCAGACGATCCATCTTTCTGGTAACTCATACTCTTGCTAGCACAGTCACGTCTGACATACAATACGGAGGAACGCCAAATCCCTTGGGACGACCTATTTCGAGGATAAATCGCACCAAGACGCATGTACGGGAGTTTCGCTGGCAAAACGACGTCCTTGCGTCCTTCATAAAGGACAATCTAAACAAAGAACGACGAAATGAGATCACGACAGATGCGTGAGTGATGATAAATGAGATAGCTAGGCAGACAAATGCAGTTTGTAATGTCCGTGGTCGGCGGATCAGTACATTGGAGCAGAGGTGGCCAGGCAAGTCCGCTCCAGGATCGTAGACGAACGAACGAACGCTTTCAACCCAGGGTGCACAGTAAGGGGTATCGATCGACAGCTGTGTTAGACCGAGGAAGTCGCGAGCATGGCTGACGGTGGGAAGGCGGTGTGTAATAAGTTAAAAATTGACCATGACACATAGGTTGTATGCAGTGTCCGTCACGGAATGGATGACCGAGGAAGGGAGCAGTACGGGCACCATGTGGATGCAGCGCCAACCAAATCACCCACGAAGAACAAGCAGGAGGGAAAGTGATTCCCACGTCAATGCCCGACTCGGTGGGAGTCGAGTGCCAGAGAGTACCGACAATGTTCCTCGGAGGTGAACGCGACAACACAAACGACGCGGGATTGTTTAGGACCCCTGAAAGTCCCTAAGGATGTCTGATCCAGGACCCCCCAAATAATGCGTGTACAGTTTCCGCTCCAATTCGGGGATCAGGCCTCCCAGACCCCCAAAAACGTGTGGACGACGGATCAATCATATTTTTTCCCCGACCGGGCCACTTTGGCCCGGTAAACATGTACGGCACAAATTCATGTAGTATCTACTTGTTCTCAGCGTCCTCTTCGTTACTGAGAGAGTGTTGTTAGAGATCTGATGATAGCACTCGTGCTCGTATGCAGTGTCTTGAAAATTCTGAGGTCACCTTCGGAGATCACCTTCGAACTGATCATGTTTCCATGAGTTAAGCGCAGCGTCATCGATCATGAGGTCAGGTTCCTGAAAAGTGGGGTGAAGGCGAGACAATGGGATCGAATCCTATGTGGAAACTTGATGGTCAGAACCAGAACATTGACCAGATACACGCAAAATACGATACTTACGGTGATACAAGATAGGCTTTTGATGGCGATTTTATTGTTTCCACCAACTCCAAGATACTGGTCCGCTGGAGAAAATATAATCAATGTATGCCTTGAGGGTGTTGAACGAGTTGGGTGTGTCAACGTGTCCCAGAACGCGACGGTGCTTTTCATAGAGTACAAAATGAATTGCCCATGCTTTGGTAGGGCAATGCATGAGCCCAGCTCCCAATTAGAGACTGGCCAGGCCACGACTGTTGACCCAGTGAATGCTTCGAGTTGCTTGATTTTATTCCTGCCAGTCAGGACAAAGAGGTAGTCGCTGTACCAGAGGGGACCGTTGTTGCGCGACGGGGTCGTTTCTACGTCAATATTCACGAGCAAGCGGCCGCCCCAGAAACAAACGTCGATGGAAGTGGCTCCCAATAGGGTGGGGGTGGCCATGCCACCATGTCGCCGTCGTCGTCGTCGCGATGTTTCCGCTGTAGTGCGGGTGACCGTGCCACCGAGTCGTTGTCATCAACGTCGTGGTCGTCGTCGCGTCGTCACCGTTGGGGCGGGGGTGGCCGTGCCACCGCGTTGACATCTCGTCACGTTATCGCCGTTGGGGTTGGGGGTGGCCGTGCGTAATCGTCGTCGTTGGGGTGGTGGTAGCCATGCTACCGAGTCGTCGGTGTGGTGCTGGTGGTGCCACTGCGCTGCTGTCGACGACGCAATAGGTGTGGTGGAGATAACGGGCGAGCGGCTGCGCTCGGATAGACGCGGTGGGGGTGATGAGCGAGTGGTGGTGCTCGAACAGACACCGCGGGAGTGACGGGCGAGCGGCTGCACTCGAATAGATGTGGCGGGGAGCGAGTGGTGGAGCTCCAATAGACACCGCGGGAGGCTGCACTCGAATAGACGTGGCGGGGATGATGCATTGACGAGCGAGTCGCAGTGGTGGCGCTCGAATAGATACGGTGGTCCAAGGCCCGACTGGTGAGTGGCTGCGCTTGAACAGAGATGGCGACTGCCGAGCGGGGATGCGTTTGAGTCACTGGTGTAATCACATTCGGACCATTTACAAGTGAAACTTATTGCCTCCTTAATGCGGCAAGGGTCCAATTGAATGACCCTGGTCGGAGGTACCCTCGCCCATCGATTCTGCCGGCATCAGAGACCGCCACCAGCTTGGACATGCAACATTTCTGACCCACACTAGCGTACATAGTTCTAAGTTATGTCCCCAATTGGCAAGTTTCAAGTTCCGCGGACTTGGACCGCAACTAGGCCTTGAATTAAGTTGTCATCCTATTGATATGCAGAGCAGCGGTTACCACAAACTGAAACGCTATGAAGAGTGGAAACTCGGGCTATCGAGCCCTTAAAACCCGAGTAATCTCCGCAGTAAAGTAGACGTGAGCTCTCTTGTCCCTTCATGATCGGGAGAAGATGGCGACTAGTAACCCTACAGCCGAGACATCCATGATCTAGATTCTACACATGGATTGAGACTCTGGTGTATGGTATGTTTTTATTGTCTTGTTGGATATCTCCTGTTGATGTGATACTGACAGGCGCCAAGTAAGACCGAGAGTCTGAGAAACCCAAGTTCAGATATTAATGAACTCGTAGCTGCGTCATCATGATGTACGGACTGTGCATGTCCATTCTCTTGCGTGGAGAGAAGATCGCTTCCCTACGGGGGTAGGTGCAGGGATATCCCGGGTGAAAGCACATCACTAAACATGTACAATTGATAGGATATTTGTACAGCTCATGTCGGGGCATCTCTGTGGCAACTGCTCGAGGCATTCGTCTATGAGCAGCTGATGCACCCGACTACCCCCAATGTACTGGCTCAACAATGTTACTGCATTGGCCGTTCTGAAGAACTACCTGTATGACACTCTGGT
>JBBPJP010000653.1:0-17342 GCA_038088775.1 Boletus barrowsii | reverse complement strand
CAGAGAAATGGCAGAGCCGCCGCTCACTCTAATGCCCCTAGCATTGAGTCTCAGAATCACATCTGTATCAAGTCCCACCGAAAGTATTTAAGCTCGAGTTTGGCTGAGCTCGCCAGGGAGACCAGTGACAGAACAGTGGAGCGTAGAAAAGGATAGTCAACGTGGGGTCTATCGAGTGACGAGGACGCGTTCAGGATGCCTGGCTGACAGATGCAGGGAAGGCTCGAGGTGGGAGGAAGAGGTTGCGGCTTCGCTGACTTCCTGAATATAGGTTTGACATTCCCGGGGCTGGTACTGTTAGTGCGAGGGTCGGGAAGGCTACAATTTATTTCCAGAGAGCGCAGTGCTCGAGTTCAAGTTGTGCCTGATGGAGCGGCGCCACGACGATGACTGTCAGAATGAAAAGGTCGTGTAATAGAAATAATCCAGGACTCTAGCGGGTGCATCCGACGTATGAGCGTCAAATCCTTTTCGGAGACGAATCTCGGATGCTGTGAAGAAAGCACCAGGACACTGCCCAAGACTGGATCAATCTCTGAACTGCCCCGGACCACCGTCAAGTTTCGTTGGCAGTACTGTCGGCGTTTTTGGTTTTTAACGCTCTCGTCGCCTCAGCGATCTAGATAGACGACATCCAGCACCCTCTCAAAAACCTCGATCATGGAAGCCGTCGTACCGCAAGAAATCACTGCCGAGCTCACTCAGATACTCGCCAATCTCGTCCTCGGTGATAACAAGATCCGCTCAAAGTATGGCTCTACCCCCAGTGGGAAAACCCACCTCGTCTGACATTATGCTGCAGTGCAGAGAAGGCGGTCAATGATCGTCTTGCTCAGACTCCTGACCTGTACTTGCTCGCCTTGGTTCAGTTTGCCATTGCAGCAGATACCGAAGTGGCAAGTAGCCAAAGTGCTGATATGATCGCTGTATTCCCGGCCGCTTACTTTTAACGCTTAAGTGCAGATGAGATCCTTTTCATTGGTGCTTCTTCGACGCCTCCTCTTTCGCTCCGCACCACAGCAACAGCATAAGGAGCCGAGATCGACCCTCTACGATCAGCTCTCATCTCAGGCTTTGACCACCCTCGAGCGTCTCCTCCTTCACTCGCTTTCTCATGAACCCTCCGACTCGGTGCGGCGCAAATCCGTCGATACCGTATGCGACCTTGCCAATAACGCGATGACGCGGGGCCGGCCCTGGCATGCCTTGCAAGCTCAGGCATTTGACATGACCCAGACAGCAGAAGCAGGGTTTCGTGAATGCGCATTCCGAGTATTTTCCGGCTGTCCAAACCTCGTCATCGACCTACAAACCGACGCCGTACTCTCCGTCTTCCAAAAAGGCTTGCAGGACGCTCAATGCGTTGAAGTACGTCCTCTGACATATATGTTCCTTTCCCGCGTCTGACCACGCCGATCGTACGCAGGTCCGACTTGCTGCGCTTCGGGCGTGTGTGTCGTATCTGACAGCTTCGGACCCACACCAGCTCGCACAGTCGATGTCATTTCTCTATCCGATGCTCGACACCCTTCCTTCCCTCCCAAACGTGCATCTCAAGACATTTTTGAGTTCGTTGACACCGCTCTGTTCTTCGCACCCCGCACTGTTCTCACCACATCTCCCTGCACTCCTGTCGTTCTTGCGAGCCTTGGTTATGCCCACCGCCGACTCCGGACCTACACCGACTATAGCAAAGCCGTTCCCTGCCACGAGCACGTCATTTACTTTCCCGCCTGGACAAACCGTACAACAAAGCGACGAGGGTGATGCCGAGACCGCAGAGGATCAGGAGAAGCAACAAGTCCGCAGGGCGGCATTAGAACTGATGGTCACACTGAGCGAAGCAAAGCCCTCGATGGTGAAACGTGTAGAAGGCTGGACGCCCGCCATCGTACGTGCCTGTTTGGAGGGTATGGGGGAACTGCCCGAGGACGGGTTGGAAGCATGGTTGGAAGCAGACGTGTGTCTTTATCTTTCTCCTCTTTCGAGCTACCGTTCTGACCATGTCTGGAAAGCCTTCCGAGGAGTCTCAGGACGAGAATTACCCACAAGTCTATGAACATTCTCTCGATCGTCTCGCATGTGCCCTCGGCGGGAAGGAGGTCCTTCCGCCTGCTTTCCAGTATATCCCATCGATGCTCGCCAGTTACGATTGGCGACTCAGACACGCAGGTCTGATGGCAATCGCTGCCATAGGGGAAGGCACTAGCAAGGTATGCCTATCGCTCTTCTTTTCCTCTCGTTTTCATCCACCCCTCGATCTAGGTGATGCAACTCGAGCTCGGCAAAGTTGTAGAGTGAGTGATTCATTTTTACTCCATAATTTTGCATATCTGATGTCCCGAAATGATTTGCCGACAGCCTCGTGACCCCAGTGTTCAAAGACGCACACCCTCGCGTCCGTTATGCCGCATGTCAGTGCCTGTACGTGTTCGCTTCCTCTGCATCGTGTAGATGTTCACCTAAACGAGAATTCAGGGGCCAACTATGTACTGACTTGGAAGTGAGTGTAGCGGCGTCAGGGACAAGTCTCATTGACTATTAGAATTAGGAAGTCATCCAGGACCGTTATCATCGACAACTCTTTGCCGCGTTGATACCCACTCTCGAGGCCCCCGAACCTCGGTAACATTTTACCCTCTTTTCCGCGCGACACGACTGATTTGTGCATGACAGCGTCCATGCACACGCGGCTGCCGCATTGATCAACTTCTGTGAAGGCGTTGAGCGGGATGCACTTCTTCCGTACCTTGACCCGATCGTGGAACGATTACTCAAGCTACTTAATCCGGGTGCTGAATCAGGTAAAGTCGTTAAAGGATACGTTCAAGAACAGGCCATCACGACGCTGGCTATGGTTGCCGATGCGAGCGAGGTCACGTTTGCCAAGGTACAGCACCAACATTCTCTTTTCCCCCAACTTGAAGGACGATGTTTGGTACTTCGTAGCATTATGGGACGATTATGCCCCTCCTGCTCAACGTACTCCGAAACGCAAACGATCCGAGCCATCACAAGTTGCGTGTCAAGGCTATGGAGTGCGCCGGACTCATCGGTATGTACCTGGACATCCGACGGACCGTCAAACGGTCTTTTCCACCCCTTGACTAATTGGAATATCTCGTAGCGATAGCTGTTGGGTGCGACGTCTTCCGACCAGACGCACGACCGCTCATCGACGCCCTGATTAATATCCAGAGTGAGACAGCTTTTACATATTTTCGTCGACCTGATGGGGCTCTGACACTATCTCCACCGTGACCAGACTCCCCTGTGGACCCTTCGGACACTCTTTTAGCGACGTACCTGATTGCAACATGGGCCAAGATTTGTCAAGCACTGGGACCTGAATTCGAACCTTTTTTGCCGGTGGTGATGCCACCATTGCTCAACGCAGCGAGCGCCAAAGCAGACGTATCTGTCTATGGTAAGCCCTCGACGTGCATGCATGTGCTTGCGTTCATCCCTGTCCCTGTTTCACGTGCACGTGGCAGACGAGGAAGAGGACGGCTATGAACGCGACGGATGGGAAACCATCTCGATGGACGGACAGATCGTTGGCATCCGTACCTCGACCATCGACGAAAAATGTCAAGCCTTTGACACCCTCGTCATCTACTGTAGTGTCCTAGGGGGCCGATTCGGGCCTTACATCACGCAAAGTCTCGAGCTGACGCTGCCGGCGTTGCAGTTTTATTTCCATGAGGGTGTACGGGAGGCGGCGTGTAGGTACGCGTGCTCTCTCATCTCTCTGTTCACTACAGAGAACTGACGTGACGGTAAACAGACTCATCCCCCTCCTGACCGCCTGCGGTAAACACAGCGGCACGCTCACGCCACACATGGTCACCGCCTCCCTCTCCAAGCTCATCTACTGCATCCAAATCGAGACCGACCCGTCGTTTGTCGCGTCGCTGTACAAGGCCATCACGGACACGCTGCGCGTCGTTGGCGTGCATGCGCTCACGCCCGAGTTGACGAACGGCTTGATGGACGGGACGAAACACCAGTTGCAAAACATGGCTGAGAAGCGGAAACGACGGTCTGTGGGCAATGGTGTCGGCGGCGTCGCAGGACCAGGCGGCGGAGGGGGCACCGCCGGTACCGCCGCAAACTCATCCACGCCACACCACCTCGCCCCAGACGAGGACGACCGGGACGAGATCGCGCTGATGGAGGAAATGGAAGAGTTTGCGCTCGAGGATATGGAGAAGGCGTTGAGGATGCTCGATGGCCAACATCCATTGTTGATCGCCGTCGCGAGCGTGCGCGAGCTTGGATGTCATCGGTATCCGTGGGAGGGCGAAGAGGAAGGGGTCGAGAGGGCTTGAAAACGTCCAAGGGTGATAAAGACCCTAGACTGTTCGCACTGTCCAATCGTAACCAACAAGCAGAATGTGCTTAGACTTGTGTGTTTTATTTCATTATCGTCAACCATCTCCCATATCCGTGCGCACAAACGAGACAAAGAAAGATGTATCGCGTCTATTGTACACTTATTTGGTGTATCTTTCCAGATATCAACATGAACGGGGAATAGATTGTGTAGTGAAGGACAACCATGCGACACGACTCAGCGCCATCAAGTTGTACGACCGGATGACAGGGGTAAAAGAAGAGGGAACAATTGGGTAGAGAACGGACAAGTCCGTAAACACGTGCGAGGTAAAAAAGGACAACGTCACCGACGTTGTCGTCAGAACTCGCCCAAATGAAGAGAAAGCATGGAAGCGAGAGCGTGTGATCAGCCGGTAACGTAAATCTGGCATTGCGTAGCCGCGGTGTGCAGAGCAATAGAGGTTGATGCTATGTTATGATGAGACATGCGATGGAAATGGCAAGAATATCCACAGAAAATGCAAGCTGGTGATGAGTGAATGATGATGTCAACAAAGCGGTGATGATCCTTGGTGACGACGGAGTCCTTACCAATAGATAGCGAGCGCGACTCGTAACGCAACGGAACCGAGAAGGGATCGGGCAAAGGGAAGAAAAATGCAGAGGAAAAGGAAAACTACAGAATGCCCGAGTCTTTCAAGGCATTCTGTAGAATTGTTTCCTTTACTGCGGCGAAGACTAAACGAATGTTTGTGGTATCCGTTGCTTGTGTCAGACTGGAAGCTAGCGTAAGCTAGAAACAAGGTTACAAACACTAAAGACGTACTGAGGATAGACGGAGAGACGAGCACGATTTGTTTGCATGAACCTCCAGAGGATATACTTGGCAGCCTTGTTGATATCTGCGCCACCAGAGTACTCTGGGAAATATCTCTCCAACGGAACCTGACAGCATGTGAGGAACACGAGACTGAACTCGTCGGAAGATAGTCGCACCTTGGGGAGCTTCGTCTTGAAAACGTCGATCTTATTGAGAAACAGGATAATTGATGTCCTCAAAAACCATCGTGAATTGATGACAGATTCAAAGAGTATGAGAGACTCGGCCATCCGATTCTGCAGAGCGCGGTTAAAGCGCAACTATGAAAAACACATCACGGACTTACCTGGTTCTTCTCTTCTAGCAACACTTGGTCATACTCACTTAGGGCGGTACAAAATATTATACTTGTGACACTCTCGAAGCAGTGGATCCACTTTTTGCGTTCCGACCGCTGACCACCGACATCGAACATATGTATCCTGAAATGGCATTGAGTGAGACAGACGTGGCAAATCATGAAACGTACTGGAGTTGTCCCATCGTAAATCTAGTTTCAGTAATACCCGTTGTCTTTAGGCGCGCTCGCAACACGTCATTTTCAGTGGGAAGGTAGTTGGGTGCACCTATGCGGAGGACGTCGGTGAAGAAGCTGATGCGAGACTGTGAGAACGGTCCAACAACGGACAGGAGGAAGCCTACTGACTAGACGGCACTGTCCATCAGGTAAAATTCGGTACAGTGATCCATCAGCTTTGGGATTATCGGATCTTGCCACAGTTGATGAATGGCTTCAGCGATTTCGGGCGAGAATTCAAACGACGGCGACGGGTCGATACGGTAGTCAAAAATAAGTTCTGCATTAACCTGAGGCGGCAACGATGAGGTTCCATGTGTAAATCTGGCTTCAAAGACTTGACATACGCGGTTGTTTGGGTCAACGCACTCGAGACCGATCTTGCGCATTGCAAGGACAATTGCTTGTGCACTATCTAGTGTATTTCGGTAAATGGTTGGTCGGTAGGTCATGAGTTCTTCATCGGTGAAGCCATTCTGGTGGATAATCTTCATTTGTTTGACGATGGTGGACTTTCCAGATTCTCCCGAACCTGGAACAGGGTTAGGTGGGGGGTGTGAAAGAGGCGCCCAAAGCGCGGGCAAGGAACATACGAACCTAAGAGTAAAATTTTACATTCCTTTCTCAGCCTCCTAGAATCCTCCTCTAGCTGACGGTCGATGGCGTCTGATATCGCCTTCTCGGCCCTGTCCTGTGCAGAGATACAATTGCCCATGGCAACAAAAGGTGCAAACGAAGCAGAACGGGAGGGGAGGGTATGGCTGTCCGGTGGTGCAAGCCAGGTAGTGCGGGACGCAGAGCAGGGGGGAAGGAATGAGGAGGGGAAGAAGAGAGGGGGAGGGCTGGCAGTGAGGGAACGGCGGAGATGTGACCTGACGATGAGCAGCGGCTGCTTTGTTCTCACCTCCAGCTTTGAACCTGTCACGGTGTCACATGTCACCCGTAGTACTACACTACAGTATTATATCTTCATTAGCCGATCGGACAACCATTCGTGGGTTGCCTAGATGCGTCCGAATCGCCCTGCTGTGGTAGTCACTGACACGAACATTTCTGACGATTATCTGTCGAAACTGAACTTGCTGGATTTACCGACCACCCGCAGTACATCCAACGGAGCTCATATAGCCATATTTGGTTTGACGCCACACCCGGAGCCTTGCTTCATCCTTTTTTATCTCTCCTCAGCTAGCGCAACTTCAAGCCCTCCTCGACATGACATGCATGGGTTCGCCCTTATTCGTGCCTATATTCTGTTGTCTTTGTATCGAGTCGTATGTGCGATTCTCTTCATCCGTTAGCCTCTCTGTACTCTTGTCTCGTCTCATCCCAACTCCGACTTTTTGATCAGTCGATCAAGTTCCGAAAAAAGCTACATGTGATGTTTTCCACTTTTCCTCACGGATATATTCTGGCCACAACCCAGTGAACCGATGACGGTCGATTCAAACGTTCAAGCGTTCAAGCCGTTAAGTACAATGTCGCAAAGGCAACCCAGGGTCACGATCAACAGGTGTGTTACGTCCATTCCCACGACATTTTTTTCCTTGTATACCAATAACCCTTGATTGAGTACATATGAATCATCCATATGCGCCCGATTTCCAACCGTTGCCACATACCATCCTGTGCTTCTTTTACCGTACGGCGAGCCAGCGTATTGCCAGTGGCACGGTTCCGCGCCAGTGGCTGCCAATCCGCTTTGGTCGGAGCAGCCGTGGTGGCGACAGTGATACACAACCGCCTTTGCCAAGAGGTACAATTCATCCATTACCAATCCTAACTTACTCCCTCGATCCAGGCGCTGAATAGATACGGCACAGCTGGACGTAGTATGCCGTAGTGTTTCGCCCTTGCGACATGCTCGCGATATGATCTAGGCATATTCTCCATTCTTTTTCGGAGCAGATCCACTGGACCGCCATGGTTTGCTTGAGCCAACTTCTACCCCGCAAAGCTGTGCACTGCCAATAATAGACATATGGAGTTTTACCCCAAAACGTACAATGTGACGTAGTCAGCTCCATCAAACCAATCTCAACTTGACATTCATGACCGCCAACATGTTATTTATGTAAGAATGAATAAACTTGGGTATAGTGCACGTATCATAGGCGCGATTTTTAAAAACGATGAACCGAAAGAACTAGTCTCATTCCCATTCCATGCCAACGTCACTAAATGGCGTACTCGAAAAAAAAAAGGTTACAAAACAAAGGCAGCGCCAACCAGCGCCCCTGCGGAAGCGACAAGGGTGCCGAGCAGACCTCCAAGCGAGAAAGGTGAACCGAGAGCCATGGCGGCACTCGAACTCGTGGCAGATTGCGTCGTAGACGAGGTTGACGTTGAGGTCGAAGCAGCCGTAGATGAGCTAGACACTACGAGAATACTCAATTGGTAAAAGAATATGGAGAACGAAGATTACTTGCCTGCAGCACACTGTTGAGCCTGGATTTGCTGCGCAGTCTGGATGTCCGACTGGGTACAGTTTGCCACCAAGCACGCACCCGCGGCCGCTTGGAAGGTGGCCGATGTGCAGACACAGGTCAGGTTAGTGCTAACAAAGGGTCAATAGGTGCGATGAGGGAGAACATAAAAGACATGCAAGGTCCCGCAATCGGTAGCGGCGGCAGCCTGGGTCGAGCAACCAAGGATACACTGGTCGAGACCAGCCGGCAAGGAAGTCTGCGACGCGGCAGCACTGCTAGTAGAAGACTGAGCCTGTGCGAGGAGCGCGCATGAGGCAATGAAAACGAGGGCTTTAGCGTTGGTGAACATCGTCGTTGAGATGAACCCTATTTGATCGGGAGGACGCGGTATTTGAGGACGAGCGGGGTGTGGGAATCGTCACATGACTGCTCAGGCTCGGTTGGTGCCAAATACGGATGGACGTTCCAGACCCAGGCACTCAAGGAGTCAAGGTATGTGGGTCTGGAATTCATTCTAGCGCATTCAATGGCAAGTGAGCGACGCGGCAATGAGTAACGTGTCTTCTCCAAGTGCGTTGTGGTCGAATGAGTGGCAGCGTGTACTTACAAACAAACGGCGTAACATGTCCTTCTAGGTCTGGAACCGCCCAGCCTCGACAACACAGAGTCTGGGACTCACAAGGTTATCTAATTTTTTCCTCCATTCTGGTTGGTTCTTCTTCGCTGGCAAAAGTCGCCTTTCGGACACGCACGTAACGCCCGTCCTCTCGTTCTGGCGTGTCGCATTGCTTCCTCGTCAGACTTGCCCTCCCGTATACACGTTCTAGGTCACCTATCCTTCCTTCCAGTCTGAATTCAAATGTGATCGGAGCTACGTCTGTCCATCTCTCTAGCCCAACTCACACACCACGCAATCCAGCCTCGACCAGTCTGAATTCATCAGCATAACACCACTACCGGGCTCAGATTGCTCACCGTACTTCCTTTTCTCTCAGGAACAGAGGACAAGACGCCCTCACGATATTTTTCTTTCCAATCCACAACAAGCCACTCGTCACTCCAAATCATCCTCTCTTCTTCAATTTCATTCTGCTCTATCTCTGATTCAAGGATGCCATTGTCTCCTTTTCCCCCTCGCCCTGCTCCTCCTCCTCGCCAGGAAGATCCACACGGCGGCAGTCGTAGCCACCAACGGGCTCCTTTCAATGCGCCCGTTCATCCGCATCTCCCGCTCAACAACCCACCGCACACACCGCGAACCATCCTCCGTCCTATACCTCCTTCGTACATGTTTACACCACACGACTCAACAGTGAACCCGCAAATCCCAGATCCCCATCTTCCTATTCCCCGCGGCACCACCACATCGCCATACCATCATCATCATACCTCCTCTTCTCCCGAACTATGCCCGCGTGCCGACACGCCTTGTGTCCGCCCTTACTCGCAGCAACACCCGTCTGATTTGTCACAGGCTCGAAATCCATCCAGTCCCACTCATGCCTTCTCTCACATCGTTTCGCGTCCCCGTGGTGATCAGGACGATGTTGTACAGAGACGGAGTGGTTTCACCGCTCGTGTCAACTCGCAGTTCGTGCCTGGAATTCGGGGGCGTTCGGCATCTGACATCCGCATCGCCCACACTCCGCCCCCTGATCTCGACCCAGACAGACTGGCTAGAGCATGTGGACAACCAGCCCCAACCACCGTTTACCGACACGACCTTCCTGCACGGCGTCCCCATCGATTCACCATCCTCTCGTCTCAAGGATGCAACCTCTGCGCGGAATGCAGACACCTCTCCCGCGCACCCCCCCTTACCTAAGATAAAGGTCGGTCACATGTATAGACGATTGGACGCACTCGCTCGTCGTTCTGATCGGCGTGCCATGGATTATATCGGGTTTGAAGACGTGGCCGTCATACACCGAAGAGACGATCAACTGCGGGAGCAGCTCCGTCAGAAACGAAACGAGCGGCTGCAAGAAAAGGATCCGAGCTTTCGTAGGTGGATTCGTTGACGCTCCGGCGATCGTGCTGGCTGACACCCTCTCCTAGACGTGATCGGCGCGCCGCTCGAGGACGTACTCCTGTACGCTTCGACCGTCATCGTTATTGGCGATTACCAATACCACCTTCCCGTCGTCGTCGTCGCATGCATCGAAGAGTTGACAAAGAATGGCTAGTAGTCTTTCCTGATTCTTCTGTTTCATTCCAGCTCAGTCAACAATTTAGGTATTTATCGAAGCGGCCTGTTCCGTGCGCTGCCGAGCCGCGACCGCCATCTACAACTTATTGATTTGTTTGACAAGAGTCCTGATTTCGGCGCACACTTCAACATGCGTGGTCAAGCCATGCCTGATATTTGTGCGCTCTTATCAACTTTTATCTCAAGTCTTCCGGCGCCGCTCCTCGATCCGCACACTTACTCAGCTCTCTGGCACTGGTCCGTCAAGCCTAGCGTCAAGCGCGAGGACGTTCGCCGGGACCAACAAGAGGAGGAAGAAGAAGAGCGGCGTGCCAAAGGCGAACCTCCACATTCCATTTCGTGGACACCGCACACCGATTTCTACCGAGATGACATTGATAGTGCACTCGAAACCGACCAAATCTCTATTGCCCAAATCCTTCTCCGATTCCTTCCCTCGGTTAATCTCTCCCTCCTTGTGTACCTTTGCGGGTTTTTCACGCAGGTGCCACTGTGTCCCGAAAACGAGTTACAACTAGAGGACGTAGCGCGGATATTTGGACATCGGTTGTTGGGAGGCTCAGCCAAGGTGGTGTCGCAGCGGATGATGCTGTGGTTGTTGACACGGTGGCATCGCATTTCGGAGACGCTTTTCAGCGAAATGTGTGGGATCACACCACCTCAGTCACCGTCGGGCGCGCCACAATTAAAAGACTCTGCCGTGGCAACTGAGGGGAGTCGCGAGCGGATCGAGAAGCGCAAAGGAAAGCGACAGAGTGGGTTGGACGATGCGCTACGTCACACTACCTCCGCGTCCTCGTCACATTCATCGTCCTCGACGGACTCGCCTGAAGACCGTGCCGCGTCATCACGAAAGTCGTCTTCGGAAGGGGAATCGGAGGGAGAGAGCTCGGGGGGCAGTCGACGCCGAAAGAAGCGTGGACTCGATGTGCAAGAGCCACGGACGGATGCGTCAGCGAGTCGTCCGCCCACAACGCGTAAAGAGTGTGAGTGATGTTTCTTACTTCATTTCGATCTGGCCACTTAAAATCCGTAACGCATATACGCACATGTATGTTTTCATCTCCGAAAGCACGTCATGCACATGGGTACGGGCGTCGTGGTTCTGGGTCGCGTCGTCATCATGGACATTCATCGGAGCACAGGAGTACACCCACCTCGCCTGATCCGTTCGCAATGGGTGAGGGAATCACACGTTACTCCTGACTTTGCTGATACCCGAGTGCCTTTCTCTCTGCCTCTAAAAAGCCTTTTCCAAAGCGCAGCAGGATCTCGCGGATGCCCCTCTTCTGGCGACTCCGCCCAGCGCAACTGCAAGAGGTGAAGGAGGCAGCGAATCGAGCGAAGCAAGGTCTCATACTGAAACCCCCAACCCCCATCGCCTCGATACGCCTGTCCGCATGCCCCGATTTGAAAACGATTCACGACGCACCAATGTCGACATCCGCGTCGTGAATGCGCTCCTGCAGGAAACGGCGGCAGCGACAGACGTGGCGAAGGCATTGGCGGAGAGGGTGGAGGTCTTGGAGAGGGCGTTGCAGGTGCAGCGTGGTGGGGAGGGTCGTGTTGACCGTCCTATCGACCATCAATCAAATGGTGAGGGCGAGGACGGGGTAGGGCGCATCGGCGATGGTGAGAGCAAAGGCGAGGATAAAAATGTGAATGGTCACAAGGACATGGAAGACGGACTGAGGTTACAGACACGGCTCGTAGAGGCGGAAAGGGACAAGGCACAACAGATCGTACGCGACGTGAGGGCGTATTTGTTGGACGAGGGATCAGCGGTGCAGCGAGGATGATGTGGTCATTCTATGATACGGACGATACGTGTATGTGCTAGGGCATATGTTAGACGTACTTCATTTATCGGGACATTGTGTTATAGTATGTATGATCGTGATCGCTGTCCTCGATGTCGATGCGTACATACATACGTCGTGGAGTTCTGATGGTATTTTATATATATATGTTGAGTCTGATTAGCATAAACTGTCCGAGAGGACAGGTGCGGCTCGAATGTTTCGACAGTCAGATTGCCCCCAGTGAGTACGGTGCGTCTTAGTACATCCTCCAGACCAATCGAGAAGTTGTAAGTAAACCCACATAGTACTAGTACTCGGCGAACACACACACTACGACCGTCGACGATGACTACACGTTTCGGCCCTAACTTTCAACATGGAACAAAGAAACTTGTACGATCCTCTCCCAGACGTCACTAAATATACATAGTTTTAGGAAATGGGGACATCCGGGCCACCAGGTAGAACAGCCATGATTCGTGTTTCTCTGGCATCATGAAGGTACACGGTGGCAACCTGGATGCGACCTCTCTGCCAAGTCACTGCGCCGCCATTGGCGTCAACCTTGAAGAACCAGTCCTCTCCGCCGGCTTCACCAGCAGCGGTGACACTGACGGAGATGTCGGCCTGTCGCGTGTTCACGATCCTGACAGCATAAGTACCATCCCTAGAGCATTCGTAATCAGATCCTGGCACTCTATGCATCCTCACCATGCCGCACCTGGCTCCGAGAAGGCTGGCGTTTAGAGTATCAAACATACTAGTAGATGAAATACGATTGAAATCTAGGAATAAAGATGCGATGCATGAGTATTCGGAGCACCCATTGACGCAGGTATGGCAAGGGGAGGATGTTCGAGTCGGGACTCACCAAGGGCAACGCGACGATTTCCTGGAGTCTGGAAGGTAATGCCATGGCCTTTTTATCCCTTTGGTCGGCCACCGGTAAATGATGCCAGCTGACTTTTTAATGGCACGGAGGCGCGCATCGATGTTTGTTTCATCCTCCTTGCCTACCAAAAAGGCACGAGGGAAGAATAGTCAACCCCCGCACCCCGCGGGACATGCCATGTGGACATTTAGAGGTGGATATCTAGGATACATGTGCGTGAGTAGCATCAGATGACCAGAACGAAGAACGTACCTAGCATGCTATATGACGCCAATCTGGGGCACGTGTCCTTGATGACCTGCAACGTTGGGAATCCAGTTATGCAATCTATCCTCTAGGGTGCCGAGAGCAGGTCATTGTTGCTGTGGGTATCACCGCAGATTGAATGTCGAACATGTAGTGTGGCGTACAGTAGTTGAATTTCAATATAAAAGACGAGCACTGCGGTTAAGGCGGATACAACTGGCTGGACAGTGGATAGAGTCACTGGTCACGTTGTGGTCCTAGGAAGGATTATCAAGATGCGGACGTGAATAGTGGTTCTCGTTTAATCAGTCGGGACGAAGCCCTTCATCACCGCCGAGGTGTACCAACAGCAATGCACTGGTAACTGGGCGAAACTGATCATTTCAAGCTGATCGAGAAAATGGCCATGGGAGTGTGTACTCACCACGAGCCAAAGTCCCAGCACTATGGACTCGAGATCGCGGCGTCAGCACGAGACTCGGTGCGCTGCAGATAGGACTTGACAACGTGACGAGTTACTGACGAATCACGATGTCCAAAGCAAATTTGCTCAGTTGTCGTTCCAATCCAAACTCAGACTGAGACGTCCTCGCGACATTCACTGGTAGGGCTCGCTCCCTTTACAATGCTCGTCATGTGCACTTCGGTTGCATTTGTGTCGACCAACCCAACGCTATAGAGCATACTTCCGAGTCAATATGCGATTTAACTGCTGCACGCCTCACACTATACGCGTTCCCTGGCCGACACCAGAACATTCAATCTGCAGTGATGCTCACAGCAACAATGACCTGTTCTCGGTACCCTAGAGGATGCGCGCAAAGATTGCATAACTGGATTCCCAACGTTGCAGGTCATCAAGGACACGTGCCCCAGATTGGCGCCATATAGCATGCTAGGTACGTTCTTCGTTCTGGTCATCTGATGCTACTCACGCACATGTATCCTAGGTATCCACTTCTTGTCCACATGGCGCGGGGGTTGACCATTCTTTCCTTGTACCTTTTTGGTAGGCAAGGACGATGAAACAAACATCGCCCGGTCGTCCGTGTCATTAAACAGTCAGTTGGCAGCATTTACTGGTGGCCGACTGAAGGGATAAAAAGGTCACGGCTTTTTACGGCTTTGCCCTCTAGACTTCAAGTAACCGTCGTGTTGCCTTGGTGAGTCGCGACTCGGACATCCTCCCCTTGCTATACCCGCGCCAACGAGTGCTCCGAATGCTCATGCGTCGCGTCTCTTTCCTCAGTCATCAATCACATTTCATCTACATCTCACTACCCTAAACGCAAAGCCAGTTCGGAGTCAGGTATGACATTGTGGTCGCAAAGAATGCCAGGTTTTGATTAGAAGAGCTATAGGACGATGGTTAAAATCTCAATCACGAACACTAGGAGTGCCAACGTCGCCGTCCGCGTTACAAAGTATGGCGAAAGCGGCGGACATGACGAGTTCTACGATGTCGTACCTGGACAGGTGGGGAATTGGGACAGGACAAACATGCAGGCTGTCTACGTGTACAGATATGACACCGAAGACATGACAGTGTTCACTATCGATCCTAGTTCGGACACAAACTACACTATCTAGTAAAGCCATAAGCAGCTTCCGGGGCAGATTGTATGGGTTTCCTTGTTTCGTGTCCAATGTGTGATGCGTCGACCAATCATGTGACGGTCACTAGGGGTGACAATGTCACCCTCTCCTGACCATGGACACCGACCACTCAAACTCGGATCGTTCCAGCTCTGATGGCCAAGGTCCAGAGTTCCATCCGAACTCAGGGATTCGCACCGGTGCTAGCACGACCCCGTCTAGACGTCTTTACCACGAGTCCGTTTCGAATGAAGCGAAAAAGCGCGTGCTTGCCGTCGACCCACACGAAGGACGTTGTTTGATTGAGAATTGTAATCCAGCTCGTGCTGTCGAATTTGCGCATTGTTATTCACCGCGCCTGACCAAGGACTCTGCGCAAGTCAGTTCTATTCTGGAGATGGGCTGACCACGATGCTGAGCTTTTCTTGTCAGATGGCCAGTTTGGAATATTGGTGGGACATGAAGTATCACACCCTCAATCTCGATACTCGATATAACATCTTCCCAGGTATGCCTCTCCCACTCGATCTGTCCAAAGGTTCATTCCACCTCGTGTTTCTCCTAGTCAATGCAAGTCTACATCACATGTTTGATAAGCCCAACACGTTCCCATCATGGACGCTACTGCCTACGGACGAGGTCATTATGAAATTCTGGAACACGCTGGAAAGAGGAGAAGACGGGCGGCTTCACGCCTCTCGAGGAAAATTTCCAACATTCTCTGTGAGCGTTGTCCTTCGCACCTCTTGATGTACTCAATGATCGTGAAGGACAAACTTTTTCGATATCGCTTGATCACCCTACCTGAAAGCATGCTGAAGGGGTGTGTTATCACCCGTCAGCATGCCGTGACCGGCGACGACACACCGTCTCTTGATCATTTCCGCCTTTACGCATACCCCTTCCATGATTACCCGATCGTCGAGAGCCATCTTCGTCCCCATTTCGTCATCCTTGAAGTGGGTCGCAAGGTCAAACAGCTTCCTATTATATATATTCCGGCTTTACTTGCCCAATACCCGATTCTTGGTCAAGTTTCGGGGCTCTACGAATCGTGGACCGCTACTCTCCCAAAACGTGTCTTGGCTGATGCGGAATTCAATCTGCCGCCCAGCCAGGAAGATTCAGAGGACGAGGACGACAATAAGACCGCACGTGGGAGATACAAGCATCCCCGAAAGCGCTTCGGTGATGATGGTTCCTCCACGAAACCTCGCAAACATGTTAAGACTGGAAAAAGCGACGATGGGAAAGGTGGGAAGCGGCAGCGTGACGCGGAGGTGGAAGATGTCGTTGATGATGAGATGGAAAGCAGAAGGTATAAAATCGCTCGAAACGCCGTCCCATCCAGCAGACCGTCACGCAGATCGTGGAGCAACTCTCTCAGTCTGTCGGGTGAGACGCTTCGGGACCATGTTCAGAGAGTGGGGAAAGTCTCGATGTCTCAACGTATCCCCGAATGGCTCGACGCATGTCCCGTTCTGGCTTCTCTATGATGTCCTGTGCGACCTGCTGTTGCTGACATGGGGGACAAGAGCCATCTCCGTCTGTCAAAATTGACGCTGGTGGAGGGTTCACGAGGGCGGTGACGTTTACAGAAGATTCCAAGTATCTCGTGGGCGGTGGTAAGAAGGGACTTCGAGTCTGGCGAGTGGCAGACGGCCAACAAATGGCATCACCGACATACTGTGTCTCGCTGCATCAAAAGATGGTAGATGGATCGCGGCGGGGACAAAGAGAGGAAAGCTGTTGGTATGGGATGCAGAGACGTACGAACGGGTCTGTACCATCATCTCCAGGAAGATGGGTGAAACTCACATGCATTGCTTTCAAACTTGGGCCATTAGCGGTTTCTCGAAATCAGAATGGGTCGGAACGAGTATTCCGTGCACAGACGACCGCGCTCGGACTTGTGGAATTCAGGACTATGGAGGACCTCTCCCGATTCGACCATCTCTATTTCGTTCACCCGTGGATCGACTTTCTCCTCGATCGACAGCCTGCTGGGAGTGTATCCGCACGGTTGGCTTGGTGCGCGTCCTCGAGATACGACATCACCCCTGTCGCCTTCACCCATAACGTTGACGGACAAGCAGACACAAGCTTTCCGGTTTCTTGCTCGCCTGAGACAACGGTTCGGTGCATTGTTTGCGTGGAAATGTGGGTGAGTTCAGGAGGTTCGCTTCGGACAGTCTTTTCACTGTCCAGGTGCAGGCCGGTGCACCATTGAATATGCTGATAACCTGTATACAGGTGCTGGACGTACTCTAACGACATCGAATCAGTGACCATTTCACCAGTGACGGCTAGCATTCTACTCTCGGAACCAGGATGCGAAGACCCTTAGGGGGGCAACAAGTATATAGGTACAGACAATGATAATCAAAGCGAGAGAGAGTAAGATACGAGAGATCGGACATTATGAGTACACTA
>JBBPJP010000652.1:0-17344 GCA_038088775.1 Boletus barrowsii | reverse complement strand
TGCTCCGTCGATTAGGATTTTGTCAATGATAGATCTTTGAATGTTCTGCTTAATGATCTCTATCAGGTGAGATTCTCCCATCTCTGCCTGAGGCTGGTATCATTGGAAATTGATGATCCAGTCATTGATTGGTGTGCTATCTGTTTGCTTAAGGGTCCTTAGCTTCTGTCGGGCCCACTCCATCTGGTTGACTGAGCGGAATAGGGATTCCATTTCTGTCTCTAAGTCCTTCCAGGTGTATGCACCTCCTTTGGATAGGTTGTCTATCCTTGTGTGGGCAAAGCCACCTGCCTTCTGTCCTTCTAAACGAGAGAGGACAGCTAGTACTTCTTGTTTTGATCCTGGTGGGAACACTATGGGGTTCTTGGCAATCCATGCTTTAACCTTTGTCCACCATTCTTTGAACTTTCCCTTAGATCCATTATACATCCCTGGATCTAGGAACACTTTGCTTATTTTGGGTGGCCCTGATGTGGATCCTGACCCTGATGCCATAGTTGCTGATAACACAGCTATCTGTCCTTGTAGCGTGTTTATCTGCCCATAGTAATTTGCTAGCGTGTGATTATAATTGCTTTGTTCCTGTGTAAACCAGTTGAACATTGCTAGGAGTTCTTGTGTTACTACTGGGTTCAAGCCATTGCTTGAGAGAGTCTGTTCAAACACTATTTGATCGAAAACAGAAGACATGATTGATTGATTGTACTAGATACAAGGGGGGAGGGGAGGGTTTGGTGCAGCTAGCCTGTGTATTCTAGGTGTGGCCGTGTGTGGTACTAGGCGTGGCCTCCTGTTGACCTTGAAGCACTTGTCTCTAGGTCTAAGGTACTCGAGCCACTGAAGCTCATCCTCAAATGGCCACAGAACTTCCATTCAATCCTCCCTGATCTTAGTGGCAGCTGGCCACTGTTTCCTCTGTCTAGGTCTCCTTTGGTAAGGGGTTGGCTCCCTTTCTCTGATCCTTTCTCTCCTGACTCTGTCCACTAGCCCGTCTATGAGCCAACCTACTACTCTCTCTGGCACGAATAACTGAAGCAACTCCTGTGGGATCTGAGGTGCTGCAGGTGGGTCGTAGTCATTGGGGTCATACTCCTCGTCTTGGCTGACTGAGGGGGCAGGGAGAGCGACTAGCATCTCCTGTGGACTCTCGTAGTCCGAAAGGTCTGCTGATGCGTGGCTTACTTCTGCCTGCACTTCTACTGCTGGCGATGGAGAGTAAACTAAATCTAACTCTTGTTCTTCAGCTAGATCCCCAAACCACTCATGCAACTCTGATACGTGCTTGTTGGGTGTGAGCGACAATCCTTCTACCGATTCAATGTATTGCGCTGTAGATGTCACTAGAAAGATATCTTGAGCAGCGTATACTTGACTAAATCCTCTTGATCGTACTGGAGGATGTGACTCGAACTTGAGAGTCCTGTGAGCAGTAGGAAACATCTTGAGGGGGCTTTGGAGATCTGCATTCAGTCGTCCACAAGCGAGGTAGCAAGTAAGAATAGTTGTGTCCTAGTGAAACGACCCTACAGACTCACGCTTGGTGAAGCCGTACTTGCTAGGTCGCTTGAGACTAAGAAAAGCCCAGTGAGAGAATGAGTCTTAGAAGAGGAGGGTCTGTAGGGGAAACTCCAAGAGGACAAGACTGAGGTCCTCTTGGCGCTGCATTGGGGGTTTATATACTAGTCTACATGTTTGTATCTATTGTAGTTGTATCTACGATAGCCATGAGGGAAACATGAGTTAGCACTGGTAGGATTAAAAGAGAGCAGCATCCATGAGGTGTGGTAGAATGGAAGACATACCCCTACATGCGTGATGTGCTTGTATGTGGCAGCATGAGGCGGAGGCATGTAAGTAATGTGAAAGAGAAGTGTAGATGTGGGAGATGAGATGTGTGCATGATGCACATGTGTGATAGGAAGCATAGGGGCATGCGTCTAGCGCATGTAAGTTAGATGGGAGTGAAAACGAAAAGAAAATGATAAGTCCCAGATAGGGGCTAGGGGCTGAAGGCGATCATAACAGTCTGCCTTTGATGAACTTCAGAAACAGAAGTGCCTCCTTGCATTTCATATGACTGGGGTCATCAGGAAACAGAGGAGCACTAGGGAGATGAGAGAGTGAGAATAGTTGCCGCCGAAGTTGCTGTAGTTTTCCGAATGGAGCTAAGGCCTTCGGGTTCTGCCAGGCCTCCCCTATAATTGAATGCTTACTGACGAAGAATCATGCATGCACAAGCCATAGTAGTGCACAGTCAGGAACCCTTGTGTGATTGTCTGTAGCTCAGGCTGTGTAGCATCGGTGAGTTCTGGAACATGAATATCCCCATCGGCTGTGGTTACCATCTTCACTGGATCCTGTCGGTCCTTTGGCTTCATTTTTCTTCGTCCTTCCTTACCTACCACCTGGCTTGCTTCAGCTGTGGCTCCACCCTCTCCTGCCTGTATCTCCACTGGTGGATCGAACGATGTGCTCAGAAACCAATCAAAAGGTCCTTGCATTTGCTTGGCATCCTTGAAAGGCCTGGCCATTGCCCATTTCCTCATTAAAGTCCAGGCTGCTCAGGCATTAGCTGATGTGAGAACTCATGATTCACACTTACACCTGGGAAAATATTTCTCCCTTTTCATCTCTCCATCCACTCAATACAACCATTCAGATCCCTCCCTGTTTTCACATCGCTTCGGTGAAGCCTTTCGTCACAGCTACAGCCTTTTTTGTGGCAAATCTGAAATGGCACATTGACCTTCAGTCTCAATTGGGGACTGATAGAATGCTCACTTAGCTTGAGCCTCTCAGGTAGCGCCCTCATTGTTCCACACTTCAGCAGTCTGCCTGGCCTTCTCTACCTCTTCCTCGGGTAACTCACCAATGAATGCTGTCAGATTCCTTTGGTATACACCTAATATTCCATCAGACCCTGCTGGTGCACCATGATGCTCTTCAATCATATCTGACAATTCCTTCTTGTGTGTCTCCCGAATGACCGACCAAATGGTCCATGTCCACCCGAGTTTGATCCCTTGTCCACGCCTCACTCTTCCATGGCTGTGCATCCATGATAAGCATGTCTATCAAAGTGAGATGTCCATTCAGCTGTGAAAACTATAATTGCATACCTTCAATCTCCATTGCCAATCCACCTTGTCCATGGCCTTGTGGGCCGGCAGGGCCCTGAGCTGCTGGACTATGGCTCTCCAGTGCTTTTTTCTAGCCTCTCCCTCAGCCCCTTTCCAAGCTTCCCAACTATCGCGAAGGATGGCCAAAACCTTCTCAGGTAATTTTGAGTTGCTGGTCTCACCGTCCTGAGAGGGATCACCAATCTCCAGTGCCTCTCCACTTCTGGCACCATCTGAAGCTTGAGTGCCCGGGTCTGCTCCTTCTTCATCACCTGGGACCTCTAAAGGTTAACCAGCTGTCATCGGCAAATCACCAGCTTCTCCAGCACCTGGAATACCTTCTTTTTCATCATCAGAGTTCTGGTAATCTGTTTGCTGGTACTCAGTTTCCACATAGCACACTGATTCAGAGTTGGACATGGTTTTGTGTGAAGTGTTTCTGAAGACCTGTGAGTTGGAATACATTTTTACTCTAAGCCTTGGCCCCTTCCATTTCTATATTTCACTTCCCTCTAGTCAATGGGCCACTAGGCTCTCAGAAGCTAGCTGAGACACATTAGGATGTTTGGACCTCAAATCACACTTTAGCCGACATGCCGTGATGATCCAGGCCTCAGTTAACTACCTCCATACAGAATGTGCCATGTGATGTTATGACACCTTTGCCCCTTATAGTTTAGTTAAACTACCAGATATCACAAGCAAGCCCACAGCGAAACCTATGTAGAACCTGTGCTATATACATGCTTACCTCCACCCTACAACACACCAAACCTGATGAAGAGAAAGATCAATCCTGGTAAAGTATGCTGTTTCTGGCAACTCTACAAAAGCCAAGCACAGCGTTCACATTTCATGTGCTGGATGATTTCATATGGGACAACCTCAAATGTGGCACGTCTGGATCAAACTATTTCAATAAGCTTCGACAGATCACCTCAAATGTGTTTCCCCACTTAGTTCTGGTAAGTGATGGTTGCTCAGTGCCTGTCTGGTCCCTAACTTGCCAAAGGATCGGTACCGAGAATTACTTAGAGTAGCACGAAAATGGCAGCTGCTGAAGCTCCTGAAATGGAATGGCTTTGGACATAGTTCTCGTATACCAAAGAAAGGAGAGTTGGCTCTCTTTTGTCCGGCATGCCCTCAGCCAGGGCTGAATTGCAATCCTTCTCAGGACGAACTATCAGAGTGAGTGCCTTGGCCGATCGTCAGTCTCAATTGGCATCTCACAATGGTATCTTTAGCTGGAAATACAGTTGGACATTTATTATGGATGGAAATTTCAAGGCCGAGCACATGCATGAGAAATGCCCAAATGACCAGATATGGCTGATGGATGGACTTGGATATATGGTAACTCAGTTAGCATACCAGGCATACCTGAAGGGAGTTCATCATGCCCAGGAAGTAAGCAGGTGCTACACATCTTCTTCTACCTATCATAGATCATATGCCCCTGACAGAAATCAACTTGCAACAATCATCAGGCCATGAATCAGGCAAATACAAGCCGAAGAAAGCTTGAATTGACAGGAATTGGCGGGACAGCCTGCGCCTGGCATGGCTGTTTTGTCCCCCATTTGGTTGTTGACTTCCAAAAGGGAGAGCGGTAGGGAGATTTCATGCTCTGAATATTTGGAATAACTTTGAAACAGTCAGGTCAATATGGATTACTCTTTCGCCAATGCCATCCAATACAATATGAGCAACATAACCCAGATCATCAGCTTTTATGATGTCAACTGTGCCTATATGAAGAAGCTCTGAGCACGTGTCAACAATAGCAAGTTCATAGACATACCAAAGAACATTGAAATCGTGCCTGGCATTGGAATATGGCATGTTCATGGGCATAAGGCTGAATGCTTCGCTCGGCATGCACCTCTATTTATTCCTGGCGCCGGCTGGGTGGATGGAGAGATAATAGAAACCCTTTGGTTGGTTTTAAACATCATCTTGCCCTCAACCCATGGCATGTCAACTCCACATCAGCAAGAACTCCTTGACTTCCAGATGAATGATTCCAATTTCATGAAAATGATTCAGATGACCTGGAGTCTAGTGAGGAAGCTTTGTAAGGCCAACCAATCGGCAGCAGCCTTTACAGAACTAGATGCAATTATATCTCTGGAGCAGTGACAGAAGTGGGAATTGGAAGAGTGTGCGGCACAGGAGACGAGAATCACATATCTGTTGGCAATGGACATCTTTGATGTTTGGTTGGAAAAAGGTGGGCTGTGCTCCACCCTGGTATCTTGATGGCAGTGTAGCACCAACAATCCAGGCAGTGGAACTACAACTTCTTCGGTCCATATCAGCATCGGATCAGGCTCCAGGCTGAGCCATTGCATGGCTGTCACAGTCCACCAACGTCCAAAGGCTAGCATTAGCCCACAGGGTGGATTGTTTAAGTTCAGATATCTCAGCCTTTATCTCCAAAGCATCTGAGTATCTTGGCCATGATCCTGCCAATGATTCATCTTCAGGGGAATCAGATCCTGAGAAAGGTTCCATAGCTGAGGACACATTGGAAGATATAGGGAGCTAAAGACCAGATCAAGCCAAAATACCTTTACCCTCAGGCCTCAGACTGGCAAAATGTCAGAGTCTTGGACTTAACAGGCTGTGGGACCAGGAGATAAGATTGCATGCTGGCCAGGCCAATGATACCCTTCATGAAATATGACTAGCTCTAGCAAGTAAAGCCGTTCTGTTCAGGACTGATGTTCAGCATGCATCAAGTCATGCTCAGACAACCCGTGCTTGGGGGAAGGTACATGGCGTGGATGCCATATTGCATAGGCATGCAACCATCTACAAAGCATGCCAATAGGCGATGCAGCGCCTCGGCACCGAGGATTCAATGCTAAGTAGATATCAACATTTGAGATCAGATGATCTAAAGGTCAGTGCTGCAGCTGCCATGCCAAATGCCAGGGGCCATCAGAATGACAAATTAGCCTGGTTTTGGTCAATGGACATACCAAAAGACACCAAAGGCAGCGATTGGATGTTGGAATGTACATCCCACTTCACTTGCAAGTGCTGCCACCGACATACAAATATAGTTTATCAGGTGCATTGGCTATGGGCTAAGGCAACCTCGGACCGGTGGAGGGAGGAGGAGGAGATACTGAAGGCCGAATTTCAGTGGACTGTTAATTTCTTCCATAAAAGGGCCAATGAGTGGGCCACTCTGTCTGTGGGCAGCCAGAAGAAAGATTTATGTGGTGCGGCATCCTATGCTGCCAGGCAAAATGCCATATATGGCCAGCTTTGGGATCAGTGTCAGATCGCTTTGGAGAGCCATGTCCCTGCGAGAGCCATGAGGAACATATCTAGTCCAATATAGAATCATGTATATGAATGTAGCCGCGATGCCAAAGTTCTACCTCCATGGATCATTTCGCCTTTTCTTTCCCATCTTGGAATGCATTGCTTACGTAACACATTTAAAATGCCGAGAGCAGCCGGTGTGGGAAAATGTTGTGGACCAACACTACAATCAACGCATATCTCATTCTGTGGCATCATTGCGTTCTCGACACCGTCATGCAAGCTCAAGATTCTCACTCTGCTCGGCCTATGTAAGCAATCGTCCATCCACATGACCCTGTGTTATGCTGGGTTTCACTTGGAAGCAGCTGCCCAACACCTTCGAGATACCACTCCTGACTCCTGGCCTGAGGAATGGCACATAAACCTGTCTTTTGACACAGTAGGATATAACCGGCACCTCACCATTTGCAGTGTGCTGATTTACATATCACTCACAGGATTCCTATCTACATCTTGTCGGTCTCTTAGCTGCCAAGAAGGAGGTTCAACCACGTCTCACTGCCTACTTGCCCCGCATACTGAGAAGCATCAAGGATGCATGTCATCTTTATTCGGCTTTGCAACAGATGCCTGAATCTAACTGGAATGCTGCGACAATGGTGAAGGAAATTGCCTTGGAGTGGGAGCCGGTCTCGGCCATTCAGCTGTTCGGGTTGCCAGACCCTTGGTGGTACACCCCAATCCCTAACTATTGAATGTCCAGACCCACTGGATCCGCAATCAACCAGCTCATCAATGAAGCAACATTGTTCTTTTGAGTGAGTGATAGAGTGGCCGATGGTACTCCCGAAGCTGATGAGACTAGGGACTATGGCCATCGAATGGTCTATCAGCGATGCAAGCAGCAAGACGGGCTGAATTGCTCAACGAGTGGGAGGCCTTGCTGGCCAAACTACATCGGACTGAGCAGGACATGAGGGCCACAAACAGAACAATCAGGGAGGCCTGGGTGATGTTTAAAATGTTGAGCAGGGTACAGATCTGACAGAGATATGGATACATTGGGGTCTAGTACTTGTTTATGGCATCATAGTACCTGGCGGTCAATGATGAAAGGTGCATGAAATTACACTGAACAATGTCCACATGTTCATGCACATTCTGCCGCATATAGAATGCAATGCACCCCCTCTTCCTGGAGACATGACTGACTCCATGGTTCAGCAATTGGCCTGAAAATGCTACCACTGTTCCTGGATTGTACCGAACCTGAATTCCAAGACTAGAGAGCACCATGTCCAATTCCTCGTGCTCACCCACGGTGACCAAGAGGTCCAACCACTGGGGTCGGCTGTTGCTATCCAGGTGCATTGGAGATGCTCAGTTTGCCATGACTGATGCAATGCTGTAGACAGATGGCCAAATGGCTAATGCCCATTGCATACCAGTGTTGCCATGCTCGTCGGCCCATTTTCCAAGTTGCACGAGGGCCTCCCTACCAGTGGCGTACATATCGGGATGCATAATTGCCATTGCCCCAGAGAGAATGGCCCACTGGTCCCTTGATTGCTCTACCCAATCCTTTACTCCGTTGTCTGTCTGATATTCCTTCAATAGGGCCAAGGCCTCTGGGATGGAGCATAAAGTCTGTAAATACATTAAAGCTTGGTTAGGGAAATGTATTGCATCGGTTGGACGGCACACATTATGGCCTTCATCAGCAAATCATGACTTTACTGTGCAGTGCTGTGCAGTGCTCTACAGTGCATACAATGTTACAGAAAGGTCCCCCTCTGTGTAGAAATACAAAAGTGTTTCAAAATGCTTATTTTTGCTATAGGACAAATATTGATTGTGTGTATAGCCTACCTGTAGCCTCTGTACCACTCTGTACCCATACTGTACTGACTGTACCCACTGTAGCACTGTGCCAATATCATGGTTTTGCTGATGAGCCTAAGGGTATATACCCCTGCAGTTCCCTACCAATCGCATCACATCGGCTTCTATCCACCACAGGCCCTATCGTATCTATCAGTTTTCTATCATAGCCATGCACAATGGGCCCGACCGGGCTCATCCCTTTTAATTGGGCAAAATACGCTCAGGGTAGTCAAAGCTATGGGTACAAAGTGACTACATGGGCTTGTTTTAGGACATCAAGGGGTTTCATAGCGACAGGATGTTAAGAAGTTGATGAGAAATTCACAGCAGTCCAATGTTTCATGATGTTCTTGCCATTCTGAGGAACAAATTATATAATACAAAATCCTAATATAGCATTAGCTAAGCACATGTATGGGTTATCATACCAAAAAAATGGTATGGGTTATGCTATGGGAGAGTTATGGGTTTTGTGTACAAAATCTCACCAACAAGTGGGGAAATTGGAATTTGTATGTGGTATTGGAGAGTATGGCTTATACCAGGTATAAACTATGAGAGAGTCAACTGTACTAGGGAAAGCATCATTTGAATCTCTCCCGCTGATGCCACACGTATAGTATATAGATTACATTTTGGTAGTTGACTACCTTGTTGACTACCGTAATTGTGTACCAACTGGTATGGAGCTTTAAAGCAGAGAATGTAACAGAATTTCATACCAACATCGACAGTATTGGATGATCGGGAAGGATGTGCCAGGTCTGTCCACGTGTAACCATGAGTATCGAATACAGTAAGACCAAAAAACACTCACCTCCTGCTCTGCGTTGATGGACCACACGCTGTATGCAATGACAAGGATACCAGTCATAGCGATTGCTGTGTTACTTGCCCAGTTTGCAGGACGAGTCCACCATCCACCTGTTGATTACCGTCACCACAGCAGGCAATCAAGCGCCCCATTCCAACATACCTGCTGGCGACCATACATGGTTTGGGTACGGGTAATGGGCTCCACCACCCTATGTATGTGAGCGAATGAGACTTGGTACGCGATGAAACATTGTTCGTGATGCACCATGAATGACTTGTTGGAAAAGTGGTTGAGAATGAAAAGGAAATAGGTCGGGTCTTTCACAGAGTATTATGTCAGCTGGTAAGTGGTATCAAACCCCCCTTGAACTTGAGGCAGCCTTGCCGGACACATACCTCCTTGTCAAGCTCATTGTAACTTCACACTCAACGCATTTCCATGGCTTTCAAGGTACTTCATCGCTATCCACATGTGTGGCACTATGTACAGCCTAATGGCTGCCTCGATTAGACAGAGAGGTCCCATGCTCAGGCCTTCCAGGGTCATGAGGCACGCCACTATCTTTATCGACCACCGAGCATGCCAACCGCAGAAATCGATCTAGTCAGGCTGCCAAGTTTCTGATGGAATGATGTGAACAGCTCCCCCGCCAGCCCGTATGTTGCCTCCTGCGTTCCGTTCCATCGATTTTTTAATACCTATCACCTTCCGGGCCCCTGATTTTCACGTGGGGTACATTATTGGTGCACCACTTCGAGATTGCAGTGTTATTTATTGGTTTGTTCACACATTCTCTATCTTCAATGCACCCTTGTGATCAATACATGGTAGAATCGGTTGGACGGTCTCCTCGATCCCCCTCGGGGCTTAAATACTTTAATAGCCGGGATTGGGAGTAAGTGGTTCATATTCTTGAACTGATGCTTTGCACTCACCCATGGTCCCAGCAGCCATCGCCTTTGCTTGGAACACACCATCATAGGGCGCTCGTGAAAGCCCCATGTTTGCAATCCAAGATCACCACACAATGGGAAAGCAACCAGGGTCCAGTGACTGTTCTCTCTACATCGTGTTGCAGTGGAGCACCACCATCATTAGTCATGTGGCTGTCAATTTAACAATCTTTCATCAGCTGTCTGCCAGCGAAGTGGAGTAAACAGGAATAGACCGCATAGCTTCTGTCTCGATTGACCTGTCAGGATTATTTGGACATGAGCGTCCACATCAATAATTGTGCTAGATATTTGCATGTTTATAATTGCCTGCCGTTCAGCGATGAGGGGTCCCCAACCTGCCCACACCTTGAGTGTCAGTATGGCCTCCCTCGTGTCTGTGCTCGAAACCTACCAATTGCTTGATTACATGCTCAGTGAGTGTGGATAATGACCATAACTCTTCCTGATCCTACTGATTTACTATCCTTGCAGTCGCTGCCACAGTACTTGTTTGCTATGATTACAGTACGCCTGTTAACTCCTGTCTTCTCCAGTTGCTAATTATTTTTCTTAGTTCTTACCTTTCTGCGTGAGGTGTGTGTGTATATTTTATATCACTGATCTTTTCTAACCAGCATATAGGTGGAGCTTATATGGGTATGTTACAATTTTATTTGCAAGGATATGAGGGTTAACTCTGTTCAGATGAAACCCTGGTCGACGATGTCTATGCTCTTTGTAATGGTAACATATACGAACTGCTTGAATCATTCCTTGAGTTAACTGACATCGTTGCACCAGGTGCGCTATATCAGACTTGCACTTGGAATGTGTGTCGCAATGGTTATATGGATGGTTCAGACTACTCATGGGAGATTCTAGCATTGCAAATTTTTGTATGTCACCCAGCATATTCCAGCTTTCAAGTATCGATCACATATTATCATTAATAGGGTCAGGCAATGGCGTTCTGTACATGTCTAGTTTGGTGAGTCCTTTGTTTCACATCAAATCCTGGCTAAGTTCAGTCTAGGCGTGAGTATTGTTCCTAACAGCTACCTGTGAGAGTGCCTTACAGTGACGTCCGATTCTATGAACTACCAGCTGTATGTTCATACATTAACATAGTAGTATGAATATGCTGACCGGATTCACAGGTACATTCATTATCCAGATTCTCGATTGGACAAGGATTATCTACATTATTGTGGCGGACGGTGCGTGATATTCACTACTTTGGAAGTTTGAGTTTGCCAGCTTCATGACCCATGTGCAGTGATCATGATTCTTTGTGTCTCTGTTATGTTCATTCAACCGGAAAGAATAAGACAAACCCTATTCTTTCTGTATGCCATAGTCACAGTCAATACTATTGTCTTCAGCGCCATTTGGTATGGTCCTCATGGTGGCTTTTCTGGTACGCATCATGAATATACACAGTTGCTTTGTAATGACCTTGTTATACCATCAGTCAAGCTCGTGCCCGTAGTCTAATACCCTCCGGTTATGATGGCATCCCAAGGGGACTATTCGACATCCTGTTGCTGGCTCTGGCAATTTATCATTTCACCAAGCACTGCATAGCAACACAGAGCATGATGGGGAGGCAGAAAGTGAACAAATACATGATGCTACTACTAGAGCACAGTGTCCAAGTCCTCTACTTGGTTTTGTACGTGAGGTTCTCTCCATAATCGGCACGCTGAACACTCACATCAAACCATAGGAACTTTAGTACTGAAGTCCTCGAAGTGGGTAATCTCGTCCCATCGACTCCGGTGAGTCAATCTGTATACGATGAGTTGCATGGAATGATTCAGGCGTCTGTGTAGTTGCTTTATTCGGTGGTCGTTTCAGTCTACCAGAATTCCATCCCTTGGGTGATTTATCCCCGCCTTGTGCTTAGCTTGAAAGATCAGCAGGCGACATTGGGCAGGTTACTTATCGGCAGCGATGGCTCTGGATATCCACCATCATACAGTCATCATAAATTGCCAAGTGTCCTTGTGACAGAGAGCCGAGAGCATGAGCTATTGGAGGGAACGTCTATGCTGGTGTCCCACCATGCCAGACCACAAAGTTCAAGTTGCTAAAATTGGGCCCGGGGAAAATGAGTTGCAGCAGGTTGACTCTTTTGCATGCAGACACACTTCTCGATTGTTTCTTGTGATATTTCTTCTATGTCAGTGTTGTATGAAATGGATCCCATTCCTCGGCTAAGCAGACTGCGTCAAAAGGAAGACAGCAGTGTTAGTGTGGCAGATCATTAATTCATGTATGTATGTAGTGTGTGGTGTAACATGTCCATATCAATCGAACGATTACAAGCTCATAGTTTTTAAGACAGGCCTGCTACGGTGTATCTCTGCAATGCATAGAAACCTTTGAACTGTTTTCTCATCCCAACTGATGGGCAGGATTGGCACCAATGCAGTTTGATCGGCTCGAATTCAACGGTCCCATGCCATTCCTTGGTGACACTCTTGAGGTTCACAACCAAGAAATCTTGCGGATGGGAGCGGTTCACTGGTCTATCAGATTTGTGCAGCAATGATCGTACACATAGTACTGTCCAGTGAATATGTGGCGTTGCTTATCTTTCGAAGTCTGCTAAGCACGTGGTACGGCTATCCTGAGAAGGCAAACAAAGGTTTGTATGTACATGTTTGTTACCTCTTTGCTGAGTGTCTTCGTATCGCATCACCAACTAGGACTCAGAAGCAAGACGTCCATGCAGCTCAGACACTCAAGGCAAGGTTCTTCAAGGGATAATCACAAGGCAAAGCTCTTTGAGAAAAGCGGGGCCCACCCTGTCCAATCAGCTCTCGAGATCATATCCGTGTCAACTTCCATTGAGGAACCGACACATTCGGTCTCCCACATGCGGTTGCAATTTCTGACTCTCGCCGTGAGATGCCGAATATGAGTGCTGGTGATACAGCTAGAGATGGCAGATAAAAAGTGGAAGGGGGCTTCCGCACAGCAACCCATCACTCTCTCCTCTATCTGTAGTGGCGTGCCATGACTTCCATCTGCACAGGCATTGCCCACCAACCATGCGGGCAAACCACAATTGAATATCTCACACTGGAAGAAGTGAGAGTAAGGGCTTGGGTAGTGGACGGTACGTCGTTGCCCTTGTCTGGAGAGTTTATCTTCGAACCTCAGACATTCCTGGCTGACTGTCTCGCGATATAGTATCATCTTGCATCGTTCTCTCTCAAACATTTTACAATCCGTTGCATGAATCCATGGGAAGGGCAAAGTATGTCTTCCCACTACTGGTGAACGCTGCGGTCTGCGCATTTGAACTCGAATTGGAAGACGGAATGGTCATCGTTGGGGAAGTCAAGGAGAACGAAGATGCTGCCCTCAACTTCACTCGAGCAGTAGAGCAAGGGAGGACAGCAGCGCTCGTTGAAAGAGTGACCGATGACAGTAAGCCCTATCAAGCCTCTGCTGATAACATCATTGTAAACATCTCCCTTGCCACATAGTATTGACGATCTCAGTCAGATCTATTCCTGCAACAACGAGGGTGACGGCTCATCTAATGGTGAGTGCACCAAATTCCTAGCTCTGCCGGAATAACTCACAGCGGGAATGTAGTTCATCATGGATCTTTTGGACAAAGCTCTGCACGATCACGTACGACTGCAGGTCCTGATGTACATTGCAGAGCATTATGGGATGCTGCCTGCAGCCATGAACAATACATCTGCTGCAGATTCTCACACTCGTGTCTGCATCAATGTTGATGTCCAGACAAGTGATGTCATACATGCTATCTGTAGCCCTACACATCGCTCCGATGTTACAAGGGGTGTTCTAATCAACACTCAAACCGGTGTATGTCTGCAGTCTGGAAGTCATCTGAATTCTTGACCAGTGACTTTGTGATCACCATACAGGCCAAGGGATTAGATAAGCCCAGATGCTTTGTGGAGGTATTGGATGCAAGGAGAGAGGGAGATGAAGAAGGTTCTACTATTGCAATGTAGCTGACCCTTGTTCCCAAGTTCCAGGCCCCAAAGATTCCTTCACTGGAATACATTTTTGTCATCGATCACTCTGGTAGTATGAGCAATGCACCGATTGAAATGGCCAAGTGAACCTTGACTATGCTACTCCATTTGCTGCCTACTGAGCAGACTACATTCAATATATTCAGCTTTGGCAGCAAGTTACAAGCCTATGGCTGAGTAGCTGTGGTCTTGATTGACGAACATTGGTTGAAGCAGTATGCATTCCTCCGTTCAAATATTGTTGTCTGACATTACGATCGCAGACAACGCATGTTCAAAGCATGAGCACCAATTATGGTGGGACAGAGATTGTTATGGCCCTTCAGTCAGCATTCCACTCTTGTGGACTTGATTGACCAGCAGTCATATTTCTCCTTACCGATGGCCAAGTACATGTACGTAGCAAAACTTCCTAAACTGCCTTGATTTGAAAATAATTCGTTCGATAGAATGAACCCTACATGGTCACTTCTGATGCTGTTCGAGATTCACCGCCTCATGCACCAGTGCAGCTCTTCGTTCTTGGGATCGGAACTGGAGTATCCTCTGACAAGTGCTCCAAGCTTGCATGGCAGGGTAATGGAGAATATCTGTTTGCACTTTCTGCCGAAGACATTCTCGGGAAATGTGCTCGACTATTGAATGCGGGATGCTCGAAAAATATAGAATGCATCAATATTGATTGGGGATATAGTGCCTCTGCTACTCGTGCTACATCTTCTCCACCAATGACGCTGAATCTTCCCGCTGGTATCCCAGTGCTCGCACCTCCACCCCTTGTACTGTACAACAAGCATCTCATATACTGACGAAGATCTTTTCTGGTATCCGTTTCACGGTCTTCACAATTACATCTTATAGGACCGTCCCAACCACCGTCAGGTTAATTACCATACTGGAAGGAGGTGAACCACAAGAATTGATTGTGGATGTAACAAGGGTGAAACCCTTCCGTGCCACCAATGACACACTGACTGCACAAAAGCTCCTCATGGAACTGGATGACGGAGTTGGACCCTTGCCCACTCCAGCTCCAGGTGATGCTCTGCTGGTCTCTGAGGACAACCTGCAGAGAGCTGGCATAGTCAGACTAGGTTTGACGTATCAGCTTGTCAGCAAGCATACGTCCTTTGTTGCCATCCAGAAAGGGGATGAACAGATAAGGAATAGAGTGCGGGAGGGTGGTAGCATGGCATGGGCGAGGTCGTGACTTCGGCAGTCTAACGTGGACACCCAAGAAGATAGTCCAGCCGTGGCCCTGCAAACTCTCCTCGATGATTTCGTTAATGGTGTATCGTCCCTTATCACATCTGTCCTGGGTCTTTTCAGTGGTTCATCAACACTGACGTCGACAGCCACAACTTTTAACCCTTGTCACTGGTCAAGGTTCCCTGGTACATTTGACAGGTCTGACTCTGGCACGAGCGAGAGCAGCAGAGGTCACAGGGACAGACACATTCCTAGTCCACAACGGGGACATAGCACTTCATCTCACATCAGCACTGACGGCTTTTCCACTCTGAGCTCCCTCAAGGGTTCCTCTTGCAGTTCCTGTTGGACATCCTCTCGCCCTCCAAGCCCTCTCCCTCAATTCCGCGATCCAATCAAACATACTCCCTCGCCAGATTTCCTTTGGGTCACGAGTGCTCCAGGTGGGGATTGTCCCACTATGGGTACCGAGCGTCCCAAATAATTGGGTCCCTATATTGCAAGAGGTATATGACCTGTTTCGACAAATGGACGTGGATGGTTTGATTACGGTCTCCCCTCTTCTGACGCAACTGGTTGGGGACGTGGTACTGGACAAGGCAGATAAACTTGGGATTGACAAGAAGGTGTGGGTAACGGTTGTGTCATGGCATATATGCAGATACACCTACAAGGCGAGCCAGATTTGTTGGATTTGGTGTCGGAGAAGGCAAGGGAGTTTGTGGAGGCAATGGGGGCAATGAGCTTTGACTGAATAGTTCGAGAAGCAGCTGCACTGTTGGGTCTGTGAATGACTTTGGGGTGGGTGAATCACGTCCTTGTCCATCTAACTAGCCACTAAACTCTTGTCTTTGACTACAGGTGCAGAGATTTGATTTGCCATAATGCTTGAATGATAAGATGCCCCATTGCTATGTGCATCGTCCCGCGATTGTCAATCCCTTGACATGTATCATATTGTCACAATGGATTAAGCAAAAATGCAATAACCTCGCTGACAAGGACAGGGAGCATGGTCGACGGAAGCGCATGTGCAAGGACCTCATGCAAAACTTGGATGAGGACTCTACACTCAGGGATGCTGTTGTTCTCATGGTTACCCTCTCAAGCTGACTCTGAACAACCTCGGTCTCTCCTTAATCGTTTCGAGCACCTCGGGGAACTGAGGGATTTTGAGGAGGCCATTTCGACATTCAGGGATACTGTTGTCCTTGCACCTCTTGGTCACCCTGACAAGCTGAATTGTCTGAATCTCTATCACTTCTTCAGAGCTCGTTTCTTGCGCCTCAGGGACCTGAACGATCTCGGGGAAGCCATTTCAACACGCAGGGATGCTGTTGTTCATTCTTACCCCTCAGGGTCACCCTGACATGCTGAGTCATCTGGGCAATTTCAGGAACTCCTTCATCACTCATTTTGAGCGCCTCGGGAAGCCGAGTGATCTTGAGAATGCAATTTCTCTATATTCACATTTTATTGTATTATTGCCCCAGCGCCAGTCCCTTGAGCGCAGAGATGAAGGTGTGCAGTGATGCATTGATGAGCTTGGCTCGCTGATTGATATATTATTATTCCAACAGGTCGCAGTGTGGCGAGGTTCCACCAATCACTGATCCCAAAATGATCCTACTTCTGGTATTTTTGAAGGAACAACGAAGACGAGCTTGAGCCATGCAGCTGACCAGGCAAGGATTCCGCGACATGAACTCTCCCACAGGCTCCCTTCTTCTCTCTTCGTGCCTCGATGTCTTCCTCAAAGAGCTCACAGCTTTATCCTCTGGAGGGCCACCTCGGAGGAAGACCTGGGGAATTACCCAGGCACGTACGCAAATGGTGATAATGTCCAACCAATGCTGGACGCGGACGCAGCTACTCCCACGGGTCACGGGACGGGGCTTGGACCGCAACCCTCTTCGCAAGAGACCACTATACGAAACACAGTCAAAAACGGTATAAAGGTGGCAAAAGTGGTGAGCGAGGAGGCAGGCGCTCGGAACCGACCGAGGCAAGGTACACCTGGAACCGACCAGGGTTTTTAAAGAGCAGGAACGGGTCGACGTCGTTGCCTGCTACGAG